>OX345646.1:5964677-5977177 GCA_947044365.1 Petrosia ficiformis | reverse complement strand
AAGGTTTTGACGTCCCTTTGAAAGCATATAATATTATGTATGTACATGTAGGTGTGTTAATTAAATACTCTTTTATATGTATGGTATCTATTGTATTAACCTCTTGATATCATTATACTAAGGATATTGAATCAGGTAGTTTAGTAATACATGTATGATATTAGTCTATCTATATAAATGATATTTCAATCTTACAGACCATGTGTGTTAGTACTAGATTCAATGTTAGTGAAGAGGAGAAATGTAGGAACAAATTTGAAAAGGTTGTGAATATAACCTCTCCCTCCCTACCTCCCTCACTCCCTCCCTCCTTACTTCCCTCTCACCCTCCCTCCCTCCTCCCATTACCCCTGTTTATTAATCTATTAATTTTTATATAATATATAATTATACAGATATTTAACTCAGGAATATACTAAAAGATTTCCCGATTCACAATTTAAAGATTTTAAAAAATTGCCAATTGAATTCCCAAATGTGAGTTGAAAACCTTTATTATTATTATTATTATTATTATTATTATTATTATTATTATTATTATTATTATTGTTGTTATTCATTGTGAGTATTGTGAGTGTGGTTATTATTATTGTTAATACTGTTGGTTTTGTATTGTTTTTGTTATTGTTTTTGTTTGTTATTGTTTTTGTTATTGTTTGTTATTGTTTTGTTTTTGTTATTGTTAGTTTTGTTATTGTTTTTGTTATTACTATTGTTTTGTTTTTGTTTTTGTTTTGTTATTACTATTGTTTTGTTATTGTTTTGTTATTGTTTTTGTTATTACTATTGATTTTGTTATTGTTTTTGTTATTGTTTTGGTTATTACTATTGTTTTGTTATTACTATTGTTTTTGTTATTACTGTTTGTGTTATTACTGTTATTATTGTTTGTGTTATTACTGTTATTATTATTACAGGTACCAGGACAGACTAATAGTTATGATTGTGGTGTTTACATGTTAACGTATGTTGAGAATTTCTTTAAGGTTGGTATCACATGATAATCACATGATATAATTATGTACATCATGTATATATTATAGCATATTAAAAGTGGTAGAGATATTCCTATAGGTCAGGAATGGGCACCCGACATGATGAACCAAAAGAGAAGAATTTTAAAACTTGAAATATTAGCACAGAAAAAATAATCACTATTGAATATAATTATCATCATATATCATCTCATTTTCAATTAATTATATTATAACCACAAAATATATTAATTATAAATAGTAATTAATTATAATTATATATTTATATACAATACAGTAACATAATAACAATATGTTTGCCAAAAAAAGTATATGATTTATTTATATATATAATAAATAATAAATGAAAACAATAAAATATAATATATAAACAAAAATTAAAAATGTAAACAAAATATATTCATTTGTGTGTGATGTGTATGTTTGTGTGCGTGTGTTTGTTGTTGTGAGGGAGGTGAGAGAGAAGTGAGGGTGTATATAGTTTATTGGAATAAATGGACAGATTCTTCAGAATAATTCATATCCATCAATATATCACTGATACCAGCTGTAAAAGGCAGTGGACCACAAACACACACCAGTAAACCATTTTGGTCCTTTTCAGGAGATGGTAAATGTGTTTTTAACAAGTCAGCATTCACACGACCTCTTAATCCATTCCAGTGATCATCAGGTGTAGATAGAATATGAGTTATCTTGAGGCTATATATAATAATTATGATAATGAAAATTACTTTTCCTGTACTATTGGCTGTTATTACATATATATGACTTCAACCATACATGTATACGACGTAGATATATGATATCACTCTATATACTCACCATTTATATTCCTTTGCCAAGTTATCTAACTCTGTTCTCATGGCGATGTCTCGCTCTGTTTTATTAGCAAATATAAGTTGTACATTTCTCTTACTACTTGATTCAGGAAGAGTAAGGAACCGATTTAATACTCTAATCATCGGTGTGAATCCTGGATCAATAATAAATTATATATGAATTAGGAAGGAGAGTGGGTGAGGGAAGGGAGGATGAGGGGGAAGGGAGGCATGAGGTAAGGATGATGAAGGGAAGGGAGGATGAGGTAAGGAGGAGGCATGAGGGGGAAGGGAGGCATGAGGTAAGGATGATGAAGGGAAGGGAGGATGAGGTAAGGAGGAGGCATGAGGTAAGAATGGGAGGCATGAGGTAAGGAGGATGAGGGAGATATTGTACCTGTTCCAGCAGCTATCAGAACAAGATCATTAACTTTTTCTAGTTTGTCAACTTCAAATGTTCCTTGAGGATCACCGACTTTGATATGATCACCTGTGTGTTTAGATTGTAATAATTAATTAAATCACATCATTAATTAAATCATTAATTATAGGAATTACTACTACAAGTTTCCATTCACCTGTTTTTAAAGTAGATAAATGTTTGGACATAACACCATCTTTATATAATTTTATCATCAATTGAATATCAGATTGGTTAGAATCCTGACGGAGATCTGGAGTAATAAGGTTCTCAATAGGTGTATAGCTTCGTTCTACGTCATTACCTATATAATATAGTGACAGGAAGTGAGTACTTGTACTAATGTACACAAACACAGACATGATTGTAGTAGATAGTTGCTATGGTAACAAGCCATACCTGGTTCATTAGGTTTTATGGCGACATGATGACCAATAGGAACAGATATATGACATGTGGGTGGTAGAGAGAGTGTGAATATTTTAGTGTCATGAGTAACTGAAGTCACTGATTGTATTTCACAGTTGCGAAACTTCATTTCTGAAACATGATAGTGTTTGAGTGTGTATGAGATAGAGAGGTTAAAAGTTTAATAACAACAAATACTTGTGTTGCTATAGTTAACAAGAAGGAATTTTAAGTAGGGGAAAAACATTACTTCAATATAAGGTAGTGATAATTATACCAAGTAAACAGAGAGGTGCACCACTCCATGCAATGCCAGTCTGTTGAAACATGGATAGCTAAAGCACTATTATACCCACCTTATTACAAACATGTATATTATATTTTATTAACCTCGGTTAGCTTCAGATACCATTTGGCCATGTCCTGGTAAAATATTTCCAATATTCTTCCAATGTGTGTGAGGTGTGCTTTTAGTGAGTCTAAATTCCACTTTAGTCGTGTGAACGAAAACTAAAAGAATAGAGAATATATTATAATCATTGGTATTGTATTTTCACAAGGGATGAGGGGAATTTCAAAGTCAACAACATCTTAGGTTAACCACCAAAGTGTCAAGCCAAGAGAAGCCTGATAACTGAGTATGTTTAGTTTACTACAAAGTGGGTGCTAATGATGGTTCTTAGTCTTACCTTTTGAGTGAGTGACAGGATGAAGAAGAGCTAAATTATATGAAAATGAGGTATAATATATATAGTAATGAGATTAACATACTACATACATACATACATACATACATACACACACACACATACATACTGATATACATACATACCGATATCCATTTGATATATCCATCCATCAAATTGGATAGCTGCTTCGAAACTCTTTCCATCCACATCAAGAACTATATCACTCTCCTGAACACCCTAAAATAAATAAATAATAAAAAAATTAATTAATATTTCATAATTATATAAATATACTCACTCTGTTATGTGTATATACCACTTGTATATTAATATTATCATCAGTTTGATTCCAATCCCAATATGGCATAGTGGGTCTAGAGGCATCTGAGTTCTTCCTCACAGGAGATGGTGGAATTACAACAATAGCTGATGAATCTGTTTCTTCGGAGGTGACATCAAGAGTAGGATGAATTGGGCTTTGAGGTGTGTGTACAGTAGCATCTATAATGTCATGTGATTATCATGTGATAATACACTCCATTATAACTTACCATCAGTATATTCACATCCCCTTCTGGGTAGTGCATTACGATTAATACCTACATAGGTACAAATAGATAGATGAAAGAATATGTAATTTTAACCGTAATCAAATAGGTATGCAATGTTTGTCAACATATGGAATCATAATAATATATATATCTATAGATAGATAGATAGATTAGATGAAGGGTGAACTCACCATCAATTATAATCTTTGGTTTGGGCACAGAGAGGGAATCTGATCGTGTCCCTTTAATAATAGAGTAATAAATATACCAATATGTAGTATTAAATCTACTCACTTATACTGTCTCTCTTAGGTAGATACATGATAGTTCCTACATAACATTTCTTCAACATACTTTCAACATTAACCCATTTGTGTGCCTATAGAGATAATATACAAGTGGTGTGACGTTTCCTGTAAAATAACTGTTGATGAAAACAGTCAAAACACTTGGAATATAGAACTAAAAAAAACAATAAACAGAAACTAAGAGATGGGAAATTACCTCATCAAATAGCATAGTGCTGTCTTTACCAGCACCTTTAAGTAAATCGTCTACACCTCCAGGATGAAACTTGAAGTATGGAGTGATGTTATAAACTTTACCTGAAAAAGTATTTATAATTATAAATTATATTATAATATATATATATATATATAATGCAAATTATAATAATACCTCTAATACAAGTCCATGCATCTTCAACTGTACAGTGACGTGCTAGTTCATCTTCAGTAACTATAAGTTCATCACCTCCAGTCCCTGCCATGTCTTCAGTATTCCTGCACAATTTGATCCAATCCAACATACCACAACCTTGTCCTAGACTAACTCGTCTTGTTTTTACAACTGGAGTAGATAGAGATCTTTTAAAATTTCGAGGAGTGCCTGGTTGAAGAAGCGATAAAGTGGAAGGGGGAGATGTCTTGCTTGTCGACAAAGGACTAGGAGGTGCTGATTTCATGCGATTATTAATATTCTCGCCTCTGTTCATTTGAGGAACTATTAGAGAAATCGAGAGATTATTAGCGACTGCAGTAGACATATTGTTTCTTGATTTTCTAGCTAACACTCGCCACTAGTAATGTAGTAATCGTGAGATGTAGAAATACTTCCAGCTCTTCTTATAAACAGCCTGTTCGTCGAGTAAAATATTTAGCCACGCCCACTAATTAATAATTGACGGCGACGCACGTGATACCCACGAGGTCTGTAGGTGTGGTAATGTGTATGTACAAGTATGGCTGAAGGTGATGGGTGAGTACAATACTACAGTTTATATAGTAATTAATGTATGATGTGTTTTTATCAAGATATGATGAACAGTTTAGTGGAGGAGAAGATGAAGGAATGGACGATTATGAAGCAATACAAGTATGTATATAATATACGATACTATAATACATAATTATGTTTGGATGTAATCCTTTAGGACGAAGGAGAAGAGGATCATGATAATGAAGAACCGATAGAAGTATTAACACAAGGTATACATGTATAGTAATGGTAACACATGTATGTATGTATATACAATTATACATGTATAGTAATATGGTACACATGTATGTATGTACACATGTATGTATGTATATACATGTATAGTAATATGGTACACATGTATGTATGTATATACATGTATAGTAATATGGTACACATGTATGTATGTATATACATGTATAGTAATATGGTACACATGTATGTATGTATATACATGTATAGTAATATGGTACACATGTATGTATGTACATGTGTACTAATTATTGTGTTAGTGATGTATCAATATTTTCAATTAATAAATTATTGATACTATGCCTCTTGGACGGAGATCTTTATTATATAACGTTGTATAATTATATATCTAAAACCAATGCATTTATAACAGCTGTTATAAATGCATTGGTTTTAGGTATAAAATTATACGTGATTACATAATAAAGATCTCCATCCAAAAGGCGTAGTATCACAATTATGAAAATATTGATACATCACTAACGCATTAATTAGTACACATGTGGCTGTTATAAATGCATTACTATAAAATTATTCATGATTATATAATAAAGATCTCAGGGAATATTGTATAGCACAATAATGACAGTTACAATCTTCTATCAAAATACTCATTTTTATAAACAGTATTTACACTAATGTATAGTATCATGATATTTAGTACCAATATGCAATATTATTTTTTGGGCTCACCACATATCCCTAATATATACATGTGTACATATATCCCTAATATATATATATATCTATCTATATCCTACATATATACATATATGTGTAGGTGATGAAGGTCATGCTATTCCAATGGGTGAACGCACAACTACACCATATATGACAAAATATGAGAGAGCTAGGATACTTGGTACCAGAGCATTACAAATCAGGTAATATTTGAAATGTGTACTTATAATTAGAACATTATATTTGGTATATCAGATACAACAATGACATAATGTTTATTTACTGTAAATTTTAACGTAACAAAATTACATTGTTTTATAATTTAATTAATTGTGTCGGAAGTTATTTTTGATATAATGTAAATAAACATGATATTTATAAATATTTGTATGATTTCATAATTACCTATTTATTATGTAATATTTAGCATGGGTGCTCCAGTAATGGTGGAACTTGAGGGAGAAACAGATCCATTAAAAATAGCTATGAAAGAACTGAAGTATGACACTCATTTAACATATTGTCTGTCTGTACGTTTGTTAGCATTTGTTAACTTTCATTGTTTGATGTCCTTTCAGTACATTGTTTGTCTTTCAAGATTCAATGTCTGTTTGTGTCTGTTAATCTCCATTTTTTAATTTCTTTAGAGCCAAAAAAGTTCCTATAATTATTCGTCGTTTTCTACCTGATAATAGCTATGAGGATTGGTCAGCCGATGAATTAATTAGTGACTAATGATATTCGTATTTTACCATTGACATTATTTTATCAGAACTATATCATTAGTATAAAGGAAATTAACTACTATTTAAGGAACGGAATCCTGTATTCGAATATGCCTCTTACTCCTAACAAGGAATGAAATCCTACTATAATATGATCTCATTTTATGTACCTTTTGTGAATGGATAGAATCCGGTATTGGAATGAACTCGTGATTGTATTACAAACGAGGTTCATACTATTACCTACAGTGAAGACCTTTATTTCCTATAATGAGATCATTATTCAGGAAATTATGTCATATCCTTTGAGAAGCAATAGTAATGATCTAATTAATATTCTAATATATTCCACATCCTACAATCAAATTAGAAAACTATCAGTTGTATACAAGTCACATGATTATCATGTGATACAAAATTCAGGTATGAATCATGACTTTTATAGCCCCTCCTTCTCCAGTCTTAGCTCTCTCAAAAGCATCTATAGTATGATGTAACTTGTATGAGTGAGTTATTAATGGTTTCACATCAACAGCTCCTGAAGACACCATTTCCAAAGCAACAGGATAGCTATATAATAGATACCATAGCACAATACATGTAATAATGAGTTATTTATTATTCCTCTTACACATGAATAAACAAATTGGGTTACCATGGTAATACTCTATGTACATGAATATACAAGATACACTGTATCGTGTATTCTCTATTGTGGGAGAGTTTAACTAATTACTACTCTTCATTGTACTGAAAATATTGAAGACAATTATGTGATATTTATATAATAAACAATTATAATAGTTCCTGTTCTGTTATCATAGAGTGATAGGTATGTGTTTAAAACAGTCATGAACTCATGTAATATATAATACACGTGACAAATATCAGATCAAAGAGACGTTAAATTGATTGTTATTATGTGAGTACATTCTTGTATCATGTTTTCTTGTATTGAGTACTTTCATGTGTGGAAATCAGAGTATACAATATACACACCTTGTGATAACAGGTCAACACATCACGCTCCATCATAATTTATGTATGTATGTATGTATGTATGTATGAATGTATGTATGTATGTGTTTATGTATATATGTGTGTATGTATATATGTATGTATGTATATATGTATGTATGTATGTATGAATGTATATATATATATATACGTTATATGTATGTATGTATGTATGTATGTATGTATGTATGTATGTACATATATATTCATGGTAATACTTACGTATATTTATGTATATGAATATATATGATAGACGTTTTTCATTATTATCATAGAGTGATAGGTATGTGTTTAAAACAGTCATGAACTCATGTAATATATAATACACGTGACAAATATCAGATCAAAGAGACGTTAAATTGATTGTTATTATGTGAGTACATTCTTGTATCATGTTTTCTTGTATTGAGTACTTTCATGTGTGGAAATCAGAGTATACAATATACACACCTTGTGATAACAGGTCAACACATCACGCTCCATCATAATTTATGTATGTATGTATGTATGTATGAATGTATGTATGTATGTATGTTGTATGTAGGTATGTATGTATGTATGTATGTATGTATGTATGTATGTATGCATGTATGTATGTATGTATGCATGTATGTAGGTATGTATGTATGTATGTATGTATGTATGTATGTATGTATGTATGTAAATATGTATGTATGTATGTATGTATGTATGTAAACTATGTATGTATGTATGTATGTATGTAAACTATGTATGTATGTATGTATGTATGTATGTATGTATGGTATATATATGTATGTTTAAAATAGCTGCCCCAGGGTATAGTATTATGAATATCAATAATACTTATTGTTCACCTAATATTTAGACAGGTTGTTAGTATTATGATGTGAACTGGTTGATGGTACATGATGATACATGATGATAAAGTATGAAGGTTATAGTTTGGAATCTAATTATATCTTTACTAGATACTACTATCCTTTATGAATGAGGTAATTAGGACATTCTTTATTTGTCCCTTCTACTGATATTACAATTGGTAATATCAGTATATCATTACACCTACACATACCCACTTAGTTGCTATGGTTACTACAGTTTTATTGATAATAATGTATAAAAATTGTAAATATTATTACATGTAGATATAATACCCACTTGGTTGCTATGGTTACTACAGGTTTAAACAGAAACCATTAGGGTTTATACTACTTGGGAAAGAAAACAGAAACCTTAGTAGTTGATACTCAGGGAAGCAATCAGTTAATAAAATTAGGATATGAGGTCAATGGTTTATTAATCGTATTATTAATTAATGTTATATGTGATGTTATTATGAGATAATGTAATGTGACGAAGTATAACAGACAGGCATACTGGAGATATTGATATATGTATGGGTTCATGAATAGATGAATAGATAGATGGATAGATAGTATATAAATAGATGGATAGATACAGTATATAAATAGATAGATAGATGGATAGATACAGTATATAAATAGATGGATAGATACAGTATATAAATAGATAGATAGATGGATAGATACAGTATATAAATAGATAGATAGATGGATAGACATAGTATATAAATAGATGGATTACAGTATATAAATAGATAGATAGATGGATAGATACAGTATATAAATAGACAGGTAGATGGATATATTAATAGATAGGTAGATGGATAGATACAGTATATAAATAGATAGACAGATAGATAGATACAGTATTAAATAGATAGGTAGATGGATAGATATAGTATATGAATAGATAGGTAGATGGATTGATATAACTGTTTAATTAAAGTGGGTGTGGTTTAACAAACGAACCAATTGCAATATCTAAATATTCCTTTTATATCAACTTCTCTCACACTAGCATCAACTATCGGTAACACTATCTCAGGAGCACCAAGACCAACAAGTACCATCACACCTCCTGAACGAGTGGCCTAAATAGATAAAATAACAACAATGCTATGTAATATAGATAGATAGATTGACACATTTAAATTAATAAAGTTTATATAAAGTTTACATGCACTAAATATCCGGTAGTACTTTAGTAACAAAAACAATTTTGATATGAGATGCAAATCTCAGCAAAAGAGTTATACCAACTCTTTAAGAGGGAGTTTGTAATTACATGTCTGACAACATTCTAGACAATATGAATATCATTAATTAATATGAATATCCTTAATTAATGTGAACTCACAAATATTCCAGTAGTAATAGCTGGTTGGGCACCCGAACATTCTATTGTCTTGTCCGGTTGACATCCCATTATTTCTGAAATCTGATTGGCTAATTCACGACAATCTCTAGTGTTTACGTGAATAGTATATGTTGCACCTAGTTGCTTAGCAACCTCCAAACGACCAGAATCAATATCTAATTAAAAAGGGATGTATTTATGAATATAATAATATCAATTATTATTATTATCAATTTATAATACTCATTATTAAGTTGTAATATACACTATTGTACTAATGTTATCATAAACTAATGAAGAAAAACAAACATTCTCCTTCTAGCATGCCAAGAGCAGAACCAGAACCACTGATCTGATAATACTATCAATAATAATATTATAATAATACCATTGTTATGAATTACTTATTCATCTACGGATAGCAAGTGCATTAGATAATCAACATATATTTAATTCTTTAATGTGATTTAAACCAGATATAATTTGATAATAATTTAATTATTAAATTTTGAAACGCTTTTCAAATACATGTATTTTAAGTATAGCAAATAGGACACAGTTTGGTATGTGGAATGTATTAATATAACTACCTTCCACCTTCTATCATATCTCTTCCCTAGCCTCCTACGATATATCAGTATGTGTTAAATATTAATTGAATAAATAGAAAAACAATAGCATCTCTAGGTCAGGTGATATGTACAGAATTATATTCATACATATATACATGTACATGTACATGTATATCCTACATTCTACATATGTATATGTACACATATATATATCATACATATACATATATACATACATACATACATACATACATACATATACATACATACATACATATACACATACATGTACATATGTACATAGTACATACATACATACATACATGTACATATGTACATAGTACATACATACATACATACATACATACATACATACATACATACATACATATACACATACATGTACATACATACATACATACATACATACATACATACATACATACACACACACATACATACATACATACATACATACCTGTTATTGCTATTGTGGAAGCACCACATGCTTTAGCAGTTAATAAACATACTAATCCTATTGGTCCAGCTCCACATATTAGAACCTTACTACCCAGAGAGACCCCTGCTCGCTGGCAAGCATGAACCCCAACACTAAGAGGCTCAAGTAAAGCACCTTCATCAAAGGTCACATGATCTGGTAACCTATAATGCATATATCATATCATTCATGTGATAAGGTTATTGGACAGTTATCACAGTTTAATAATTAAACTCAAAATATGGTATTGTATTGTTTAGTTATACTTTGAAAATTATTTAGTATGTCTATGATAGTTTCCCATTGTGCACCATACATGTACATGTACATGTACTGTATAACCACGGCACATATACATGTACATGTATATACTTACATGTACATGTACTGTATAACCACAGAACACATACATGTACATGTATATACTTACATGTACATGTACATGTACTGTATAACCATAGAACATATACATGTACATGTACTATATAACCACAGAACATATACATGTACACATACAAACAACATACATGTATATTTACACACAGACATACATGTAAATGTACATGTATGTACATGTCATTGTGGTTTTTAAAATTAATTACTAATATATATAATTACATATATTATATATGTATATTTGATATACATGTGTTGTGATGTGTATTGTTCCTTTGGCTGAGCACATGTACTGTATAACCACAAGTTGAACTTTGAGAATACATGCACACGCACAAACAACATACTGCACAGACACTCACGTACACGTACATGTATACACGTACATGTACATACACTTGTATATTACACACAGACACACATGTACACGTACATGTATACATGTACATGTACATACACTTGTATATTTACACATAGAAACACATGTACATGTACATGTATACACATACATGTACATACACTTGTATATTTACACACAGACAGTCAGACACACATGTAAATGTACATGTACCAGTGTTCTCGCTAGGATTTTCATATTTGGTGGTGCCACCCACGCTTTTAAATAAAATAATGAAATATATAAACATTCAAAGTTGAGTTTACTTCATTGTTTAAACATGTGGTTTGTAGTTTGGGTAATAATATCATGTGGTTTCATGGTAATTAAGTATAACAATGCTTGGTGGTGCAAAATTAAAATTTGAACCTCTGTTTGGTGGTGCAGACAGTAATATACATACACTCACTTGTAGCAGAAATCTGCTGGATGTACATAATAATTAGCTAATGAACCATCAATAGGAGGTGTGGCACAAAACTTCATATCCAAACATAGATTATAACGGCCTCCTTTACAATAAGAACATGTTCGACATGGGACACCTGGTTCCACAGCAACACGATCACCTGACCATTGTTAAAAGGAAAAAGGTAGTCACATGACAGTCATATGAT
>OX345646.1:5927177-5959677 GCA_947044365.1 Petrosia ficiformis | reverse complement strand
TATTCAGGAGTTGTTAGGAGTTAGTTTTGGTCGACTCCCTGTTAATGAAGAAAATAAAACTCAACCTCCTTCTAAAGAAGCCATATCAGGATTATCTCCTCCGAGACATCGTCCACTCTCTCAAGTATTTTATGATAATTATCTTCTTATAATAAAGTTAATACACACACGCTGTGTAGTCATGATAATTAATTAATATTTTAATTAGATTTTCCCCTGGGGAGTCTCTCCCTTGTTGGAATGGTAGGAGTATTCATCTGGTACCCTCAGCGGAAAATATTGTTTCTATTAGTCAAATGCAGGTATTAGATGTGTTGAGTAGTTAAATATTAATGAGAGCTTATATTAATAATTACTCTCCTGTATACAGGTTGAAGGTATCAAAATGATAGTTGGAGATTCTCAATATTTGGATAAGAATCAGTTTTCTTTTATCAGTAGTGTGGGAGGTGTGGTGGAAATGACTAATAAAAGAACATCATCACATCATTCTGTAGCTGAAAGAATTAATGACTTGAAAGTATGTATAATTAATAATAATAATTGTAATACTTCCTCCTCCTCCTTCCCTCTCCATCCCTCCTATCCTCCTCTTCCTCCCCCTCCTCCTTCCCTCTCTCTCCCCTCCTCCTCTTTCTCCCCCTCCTCCTTCCCTCTCTGCCCCATCCCTCCCCTCCTCCTCTTCCTCCCCCTCCTTCCCTCTCTCCCCTTCCCTCCCTCCTCCTCTTCCTCCTCCTCCTTACCTCTCTCTCCCTATCCCTCCTATTGCTCCTCGTCCCCTCCTCCTCCTCCTCTCTCCTTCCAGCACGTAATATGTCGTTTATCACATTCCTTAATGGATATTGTTAACAGAATAAGTGCTAATCTATCACTTGAAAAAGTTAGTGAAAGAGATGATCTTTTACAACACTACAGACCAACAATGAATGCTTCTTATAACCTGGGATTTGAAGTGAGTAAGCCCCTATTATCTATATTATTAATTAAACTTTTAAATAGTATATTAAGGAAGTGTCTCGTTTATTGGGGGAGGAATTTATATATCAGAAGCTAGGAATAGAGATGATAACATTTGCTCAACATTGGATGATATTTGTAATTACTAAGTGTTCAAGAGGGCATGGGAAAATACCAAGGTATGTATATATGTACATGTACATGTATGTGTGTAATTGTGTATATATCTATGTATGTATGTGTGTAACTGTATATATATATATCTATGTATCTATTTATGTATCTATTTATGTATCTACTAGATGGGCTGTTCTAGGTTTGGATTTCCTGTTGTTATCATGTACTCCTCGAGTATTAGCTACCATGTCACAACCTCGTTTTGAAAGTCTTAAGAAACAAATGGAGAAGACTCTAGATCATTTGGTCGGTGAAACCACACCCTCTTTAATTAAAGGTGGTATTGGTGAGTCATGCTCTTAATTAAAATGTAATTAACAATTAATTAATACTCTTAGAATTTCCTCTGGGAGCTTTTTCACCAGTTGGTGGTACTTCACATAAATCTACTTCTTGGCAAAGACCTGGAGGTCTGTTAATATTGTATCTATCTGTCTATCTATCTATCTATCTATCTATCTATCTATCTAACACTATCTGATAATGATTACTTAGGTCGTAGACGAGCTGCAAGTCAGGTATTGTCACTCCAATCTCACATGGTCCACACTCCTTTAATAGAATCCAAAAATGAAGGGAAAATAGACATTGTTGATGGACCTCTTGGGTCTCCTCCATTTTCTAGTGATAGTGTCAGTAGTGGAATAGATAGTCCTGTTCTTTCTGGAGACCTGACCACGGTCACTATATCTGTTACACCTATTAGACGTAAGAATTAATTATTAATTAGTTAACCATTATTAATTAATTATAACAGGTGTACCTAGTAATTTAACAATTGAGAGAGTAGACTCTACTTTAGCATATTATACTTCACCTATATTTGGTGGTACACCCACTAGTGGATCAGGATCTGATTGGGAGGAGATTGAAGGGAAGAAACGACTAATAATAGCAGAACAGTGTAGACAACGTGATGAGGTTATTATAATGTGTATGTATGTATGTATGTATGTATGTATGTATGTATCTATGTATCTATGTATGTATGTATGTATGTATGTATGTATGCATATATGTATATATGTACATGTATGTATGTATATATGTATGTATGTAATATGTATGTATATATGTATGTATGTATGTATGTATCTATGTATCTATGTATGTATGTATGTATGTATGTATGTATGTATATATGTATATATGTACATGTATGTATGTATATATGTATGTATGTAATATGTATGTATATATGTATTTATGTATGTATGTATGTATGCATATATATATATATATAATATGTATATATAATTATACATGTATAACAATTATTAATTATTAATGTTAGGAGAGAGAAATGATGTTGAGAGAGAAGAAAATAATAGGACGAGAGATTAAAGGAGTGGGTACTACCCCTTTGGAATTAGGGAAATTAACTAATATTAAACAAACACACTTTAACTGGAGAAGAGGAAGAAAACTAGGTATGGTAGATTAATCTCATTGATTGATTGATGGACTGACAGACACACAGATAGGTAGACAGATAAGACCAGTATTTATATTTATATTTATTAGGAGAGGGCCAGTTTGGTAAGGTATATGAATGTGTTAATCTTGACAAGGGAGAAATTAATGCTGTGAAGGTGGTAAGTATATATACTAAGACATCATTCATCATCTTCACTTCCTCATTCTTCACTTTCTGTTAGATCTCGCTTCATGAGAAATCTACTAATGCAGTTCGTGATATACTTAGTGAAATACAAGTATTTCTCAAGATTAATCATCCCAATATAGTACATCTTCATGGAGTGGAAATACATTTAAATGAATTATATATATTCATGGAATATTGTAATCAAGGTACACTGTGGCATGCTGCTAAACAAGGTCTGCCTGAACGTATGATAAGAATATATACAAGAGATGTATTATGGGCTGTGGATGCTCTCCATGAGAAAGGCATTGTACATCGGGACATCAAAGGTCTGTTTGTCTATTAATCTATCTATCTATCTATCTATTTATCTATCTATTTATCTGTCTATTTATCTATTATCTATCTATCTATCTATCTATCTATCTATCTATCTATCTATCAATCTACATCTATATATCTATCTATCTATCTATCTATCTATCTATCTATCTATCTATCTATTTATCTATCTATCTATTTATAGGTGCAAATATATTTTTATCAGATAATTCTGTTAAACTTGGTGATTTTGGGTTGAGTGTTCAACTTAAGAATCTCAATAAAACAGCACCACAAGAGATTAAACATCAGCGAGGAACAATACGTATGTCACATGATCTTATATTGTATATAATCTATCTATCTATCTATTTATGTATAATAGCATATATGGCTCCAGAGGTTGTGTTGAAACAGGATATGGGACGCCCCATGGATATATGGGGTGTGGCTTGTGTAGTAGTTGAAATGATAACATGTAAAGTAAGTTATATTCCTTCTTCTCAATATATACTCATTTCCCACCCTTTTCTCTCATTGATACCATACTTGTCTCTTCCTCTCACCTCCTCCATCCCTCCATCCCTCCATCCCTCCCTTCCTCCCTTTCCTCAGCGACCTTGGATAGAGTGTGAAGATAATGCGTTTGCAATTATGTATCAATTAGGACAGGGTCATCATCCTCCATATCCAAGAGATAAAATTAATAGTGAAATGCAGGAATTTTTTGATATTACATTTAATCCTGACCCCAAAGAAAGAGCTAATACAACCACCTTACTATCTCATCCTTTTGTACAGGTAATAACTATACCTGTATATAACTAATAATCCTAACTCCATGATCTAGTACCTGATCTCTCATAATTAAGTAACATTCCCATATGTTTACTGGTATATCTTACATAATTATTTATTTACTGAAAATGAAGAATCCTCCATTATTCATCATTTTAATTTTGTTTACTAAATTAAATTAATGTACCAAGGCTGTAGTTCAGGGTAAAATTCAAATTTCGAGAGAATACTAAAATGCTCACGGTTCTAACAGATAATATTATTGATCAAAACCACTTTGAAAACATAATAAGGACATCATTATCTAACTCTAGAAACATTTTTGTCCCAATCTGAAATGATTGATTTTGCTATGAAAAAATCAATACCAAGGCTATAGTTCAGGGTAAAATTCGAATTTCGAGAGAATACTAAAATGCTTGCGGTTCTAACAGATAATATTATTGATCAAAACCACTTTGTAAACACAATAAGGACATCATTATCTAACTCTAGATACATTTTCGGCTAAATCTGAAACGATTGATTTTGCAATGAAAAACTCAATACCAAGGCTATAGTTCAGGGTAAAATTATTGTAATTTTGAGAGACACAAAACTATCATTAATATTTGTGATAATGAATTCTATTGTTATAATTATTTAATGAATAATTATTATTCATACTAATTTTCTATTTACAGGTGACTGATGACTAAGTCATGATCTTCACAACATCTTAACAATTCTAACTTCATTTTTTTCTACTGTTTATAAATATCATATTTTCATACTACCATACAATATCTATTACACTTGAAATATCAAGAGATGTTGTCACGTGTTATCAGGGCATTAGGAACAGCAGCTAACCACCATACTACACTGAAGCAATAATAATTGAAAAGTTAATGAATTTTTGATTATGAAGTAATGAAGTATATTCAGGGAATTTTCCGTATATTTGTTTGTATATTAACAGCATGGAAGAGGTGCTGGTGGATGCTTTACCTTACATTGATCAAGAATATGACGACCCAATCTTCAGAGAAGCTGTAAGGATATTCATTGATACTGTGTTCTTAAATATAATTATATATATTCCTCCATCTCATTGAATTTATCATGTGATTATCACATGATATTCCAGGCCTTGCAGTTGATTGAAGAGGAGGCTAAACAGTATCGACCAACAAAAAATTATCTGGAATACTTACCAACAACTAAAACACAATTTGAATCACCTCTCTTAAAAGTAGAAATGGAACGTCTTGTTGCTAGGCAACCAATGGAGACACTCAGTATGAAGAGGTAATTAATAATTAATGAGGTTTTAATGATGTCTTTGTAGGTATGAATTACCTCAACCAGGTGCAGCTCAGAAAAATGATGTTGGGGCGTGGCTTGAGTGTGTTAACAACTCTGTAGCTCAGTTAGAACATCAAAGTGGAAGGTGGGTGTGGTTGATGTTATCATGTGAACATCATGTGACATTTTATCCAATAGGATCATTAATTTGGAACTACTGTCACAGTATGGAAGTAATGAATGGAAAATACACAATGAGTAATCATTATCTTATCTAAGTTAAATGAACGTTATGATTGTATTTCCATAAATTAGAGAACTCTCTCGAATGTTAGATAGAGAGACAGCTCTCCTCAGATCAATAAAGTAATTAATTAATATTTTAAATGTATTATAATATAATACTATATTAGGAATGAGATCCAAGAAGTTAATTGGTTACGTAAAACTGAACAGACTCAAATAGGAACTCAGTTATCAGATCTCAGTCATCAGTGAGTTAATTAAAATGGTTACCATGGTAACAACTGATAATACTTATGTGCATAATATCTAGTTGGACAACTCTAGTTCATAAAAACTTTGAGATAGAGAAGGCCTGTGTTCAGATAAAAGCAGAATTACAACAACAACTAACAGAGAAAAGGTAATTCAAATAAAACAGCACTAATTAAATATTAATTAATATTATTATTACAGGGGTATTCAATTGGATTCATAGACATCATCAAAATTAGTTAACTTTTAATAATTCTATTTCCTTGTTGTAATGTGTATAAAGTATCCATCATTGAATCTAATTCTTCACGAAAATGTTCTATTTGTGAATTCTTTTCAGCAAGTTGTTTTTTATATCGACGCTGCAAATAATAAAAAATGTCAGTTATAAATAAACAGTTGTACCATGAGTACTATAATTACATGTAGTATCACATCATTCATTGTTCTATTAATAGTATCATTTATAGTTCTATTAATAGCATCATTCTATCAATAGTATCATTTTTTTAATTAATAGTATCATTCATTGTTCTATCATTCATAGTTCTATTAATAGTATCATTCTTCTATTAATAGTATCACTAGAATTATTAATAAAACTACGAATGATACTATTAATAGAATGAATGATGCTATTAATAGAACTATGTATGATGCTATTAATAGAAGTATAAATGATGCTATTAATAGAACTACTATAAATGATACTATTAATAGAAGTATAAATGATGCTATTAATAGAACTATGAATGATGCTATTAATAGAACTACTATAAATGATACTATTAATAGAAGTATAAATGATGCTATTAATAGAACTATGAATGATGCTATTAATAGAAGTATAAATGATGCTATTAATAGAACTATGAATGATACTATTAATAGAACTAGAGTGTAAATAATAAAACTACGATACTAATAATAGAACTATGAGTACCTCCATATCTTTGAGTTGTTCTGGTGTTGGATGATCTGATTTAGCTTCTTCAAGTTTCTTTTGATAATCTGCTAATCTAATACAATATTACCACATACAGTATTTAATACAATATATATCACACTTACCTTGTTTCTAAATAAGATATTTTAACTAGTAATGAACTGAAATGATGCATTTCCTACAAAAAAGAATAAAATACTATCTCTCTGTCTGTTTCTCTTACTGGTGAGTGATGTTTCTTAGCTTCTAGCAGCTCCTCAGAAAGTATCTCTACCTGTTTCACTAGTTCTTCCTCTCTACTGCGAGACACTGCTAATATCTCACTATCAGTTCTGTGTAAAGCTAACTCCTCTTCCAGATTTTTAATCTTTGCTTCTCGTGCAGCAAGCCGACTTTTCAATCTAGCCAAATCAGATTCCGATCTCTCTTTAACTAGTGATGTCATTACCTGATCTAGTTTATTAACATTCTCACATTCAATTTGTTTAATTTTACTTTCCCAATATTCACGAGTTTTTCTTCTCTCATTCTCAATCTCAGCAATTTGTCCTTTTAACTTCAATTGCTGATGGGATATTTCAGTGGATAATTTAGACACCTAAATATAATTATTAAAAGAATGAGTATTAATTAATTAATTCGCAATACCTGATCTTTTAATTTGATATTTTCATTTCTATAATACTCCACTTCATCTTGTGTAGTACTTTTAACATCACTTTTATTAACTGAACTACTCTTTTCTTTCAACTTCGTTTGTGATAATTGTTGAGAGAGAGAAGATATCTGTTCCTCATATAAACTCTAGTGATAATAATAATAATAATAATAATAATAATAATAATTAATAACTAACCTCCATTTCATGAAACTGAATTCTCAAATCATCAATTCGTCTAATGCCTTCATTTTCTCTATCCAATAACTGTTTCTCTAATCCTTTTACTCGATTCTCTAAATGCCTCACCAAATCACTATCATCACCTTCACCACTTCCTCCCTCACTACTAGCAAATATTAATGCAGGAATAGAATTAGGGTGACGTTTCTTTAGAACACTCTGTAATTCTTGGACTTGTCGTTCAAGACTCTTTATCTTACGATTATCTGCAGCTGTACGAGATTTTACTAGACGTGGACCAGTGGTTGTTTTATTATAATAGGTTTTATCTCTTCTTTGTTTCTCCACTGGAATACTCTACAAGAGAATAATATAGACATTCTATCTATCTATCTATCTATCCACCCTCCATCCATCCATCTATCTATCTATGTACCCCTCCATCCATCTATCTATTTATCCATCCATTTCTTTATTTATACTTTTAAATCTCCTTTCAATGATTCATGTTGTCTTTCATTCAGTTTGATAACAGACATTTCTAATTTCTGATTGTTATGATACATACTCTCTAACTCATTACGTAACACAGATACCTAAGAAATAAGGCGAGTCAAGTGATAGATATATGACAGTCATGTGACAAAAATTTAAGAAACAAGACAAGTCATGTGACAATTATTATCTCCTCACTTCTTCACCATGTTTTCTCTTTATTTCCTCGACTTCTTGTTGTGAAACTAGGTCCTGTGAGGGACTCTTTGCGAGTTCCTTTTGAGGATTCTTTGTTGGAGTCTCCATGGTAACAGGACTTCTACTCCTCATCAACTGAGCCTCTAACTTTTGATTATTACCGCTGAGTTCATTTACCTGAACTAAATTATTATATTACAACTACATTATTATATTATATAATCATATACCTTCAAGTTGCTTACATCTCTCTTTATACTCATCTAACTGTATTGATAATGTAGTATCATGATGTGATGATATGTTAATACGATAATGACTCAATGATTCCTCTTGTTCTCTATTCTTTACTCTCATATTAGCTAATTCAAGTCTTAATTTATTATTCTCGTCTAATAAATGTGTTTTCATTGTTTTATATTCTTTATTAACATGAGTTAATTCATTGTATAATTTCTCATTCTCCTGTGTGGATAAAGTAATAATGATAATTGTTTACAAACATTCTCTATTGTTTGTTATTGTTTACACTTGTTTGTTATTCTCTTGACTATTGTCTCTCAATGTTCTGTTATTGTTAACTATTGAATTATTGTTTACTATTGATTTGTTATTGTTTACAATTGTTTGTTATTGTTTACTATTGATTTGTTATTGTTAACTATTGAGTTATCGTTTACTATTGATTTGTTATTGTTTACTATTGATTTGTTATTGTTTACTATTGATTGTTATTGTTTACTATTGATTTGTTATTGTTTACTATTGATTTGTTATTGTTTACAGTATCGTAATCCATACCTTTTGATATCCTTGTATTAATTTCTCTTGTTCATTATCACGATCTTTAGTATATATCTTTTGTTCTTTGTCTTCAAATTTACGTAACTATAATATAAATTATAATTATTAATATACACATAATGTATATATATACACTCACTTGTGCTTTTGTTTCTAGTAATTGAGTTCTTAATTCGCGAACCTGTTGACTATATTCTAACCTCACTTTCTCCTCTCCCCTTACACACTCTTTCACTCTCTCTTCTAATTCTCGTACTCTCTCTTTCTCTTGTTCCACTTCAACTTTCAAACAATCAGACTGTCTTTGTATGATGACATCATCTTTCATCACACCATGCCCACTAATAGTGACATCATCTTTCATCACACCATATCTCCCATTACTCAATACATTTGACATTGAATAGTTTGAAGTTTTATCATCATCTTCACTATCACTGGAGCTACTAGCGCTAATAACACTATTAATTGGTTTTGATGAAAGGGGCAGGGGAGGTGGGCTAGTTTTAGACTCCTCGTTTACTATTTCATGAGTAAGAGATGCCAACTCTTCTGTAGCAAAAACTCGTAATAGCTCTTCCAAACTTCTTTCATCTGAATTCTTTATGGGTGATGAAACTGGTTTTGGTGTACCTGCCAAAATCAGACCAGGTTTTGGAACAGGTCCTTGAGATTTAGTATCAGGCTCGGGAAGATTGTCTGGTTTGGGAATGGGACCTTGGTCTGAACTATCTACCACTAATGTTGATGATGTATTGATTGACGTAACATTGCCTTTATGTAATGGAGAGAATGAAGTTCTATTTTTAGTAACATCAGCACTAACATCACGTTTGGGTGTAGTTCTATTTTTAGTAACATCAGTACTAACATCGTGTTTGGTTGTAGTTCTATTTTTAGTAACATCAGTACTAACTGTATTGTTACTATGTTTAGATATAACTCTATTTTTAGTAACGTTTTTATCATTTTCTTGAAGTACAGAGCTATTTTTAAAAGTAGTCTGTTGTTCAGGATGGCCAGATTTTTCACTAATAGGTGACAGTCTATCAGATCGTTTTGGACTTTTTGTGACATGTGATGGTGTGAGTGTGTGTGTGGAAGAACGAGCAGGTGATTGGTGATAGATGGGAGATAAAGAGACACTGTGGTGACTTGTGGATGAGAGTGAGGAATATGATGAAGTTGCTTGTTGTGTTGGAATAGTAATATTTGAAGTGACAACAGGAAGATGAGCGTGGTCATTATCAGATTCATTCTCACTACTTACATGTGGAGTAACATCTAATTAATTATTATAATATATAATATAAATTATATATGTATATATATTACCATCTTCATCAATGGTTCTAAGAGTGTGTCCCAAAGTTGTATTTTCATTCATCCCTCTATTGATAAATATAATACCAAGATTAACTCAATATAAGGAGTTATGACACTCACCTGAGTGACATTGTGGTACTACTGAGTTGTCTATTGAGTTCAGAATAATCTAATGATTTGTTAGTCTCATTTTCTAGTTCCTCAAAGAATCTTTTCTTGTCTTCTTCTTCAACTAAAGTATCTTCTCCTGGCAGGTGAGAAGAGGATGGGCGTTTGGTCTCTCGAAGTCCTAGCTGATGTTCTAATTCACTCAAAATTGAATATCCACTACCTAAAAAATAGTGTCATAATCATATAGCAATTGTCATAGCGATCACCATAGCAACGACCAGTGTAACCATAGTGATCCTTAGTTACATACCTGTACTGAAATTCAATGGATCTTCACTATAACTGTGTTTACTATACGAGAATAAAATATAATTAATAATATTATATAAAGCCATACATAACCATTATGAGTAAACCCTAATAATTACCATTATGAATTTATGAGTAAGTCCCTATTAATTATGAGTATTAATTACCTTGTATTTGATGATCTTCTTCTTTTCTTCATTTCGCCATATTCTATAGTTTCATCTCCACCTGATGTTGGTAGCGTCACCTCAAGACTCCGCCTATAATTACCAGTGGACCCTTCAGACTGAATATATAATAATTTATCAATAATAGAATATACATATATTATATATACCTTTAACCAGCTCCTTCCCATTGTACTAATACCACCTTCATTCTCATCAATAAGGTGTTTACCAGAAATAGCATCAGAGAGTATTGAAGAAGCCATTGAAGAGGACAAAGACTGTATATAATTATAATTATATATTTATTGTATAATTAATTATATATCAACTCACCTCTTGAAGAAACTTTTCAAATTCTACATCTGAATCACTCATCTTGTGTGTGTTTGTATATCTATTGCCACATGGGTGTTACCATGGCAAGAGAATAAATATAACTAATTAAGGGGTGTGGTAATTATAGGGATGGGTTAGGGCGTGGCGGGGTGTGTCAGGGGCGTGACGGGGTGTGGTTAATTAAATATGGCTGTTGCAACAACAGAATTCTATCCTTACCTAGAAACAAGAGAGGAGGAAGAGGAGGAAGAGGAAGAAGAAAGACAAGAAAAGACTAAAGATAATGAAGAACAGTTAGTTAATTTAGGGGAACAAAAACGAGAAGAGAGAATGAAAAGATTAAGAGAACTTCATTTGAGAAAGGTATTGTGAGTGTGTGTAATATATATATATATATATTCTGTATAATTATATATATATATATATATATATATATAATTATACAGAACGAAGCAAGAAAATTAAATCATCAAGAAGTTGTTGAAGAGGACAGAAGGAAAAAGCTGCCTGTTAATTATGAGTCAAGAAGACGTAGGGCAGAATGGGAAATACAAGAAGAGGAAGCTAAGAAAGTAATTAAATACCTCATGAATAAACATGAGGTAATTTACTCTATTTATAGCAAGCTGAAGAAGCAGGAGAAAATTATGAGCAAATTAAAATGTTAGAAACCAGTGCTGATGAGTTGGATCGACTTGAAAGGAAGAGAAAAAAGAAAAATCCCGATCCTGGATTCTCTGGTAAGTGTCCCTGTTTCATCTATCTATCTATCCTCTATCTATCTATTTATCTCGTTAGATTATCAACAAGCTTCATATCGTCAGTACCAGCGATTAAGCAAACAGATTAAACCGGACATGGAAAACTATGAAAAACAGAAACAAGAAATGTGAGTGTGATATGTGTAATATTACACTCATGATGATGTAATATTACATCATAATTTAATTAATGATTACATCATATTTATTAATAATGATGTAATATTACATCATAATTTAACTAATGATTACATCATATTTATTAATGATGATGTAATATTACATCGTATTCATTAATGATGATGTAATATTACATCATAACTTTATAAAGGGGTTCGGATTTTTATCCATCATCTGATACTCTTGGCTATGGTGGAAGTGGTGAAGTGTCTCAAGAAGGATTGGAGAGAATGGTCAATGATTTAGAGAAACAGTAAGTCTAAAATTATCTTTAATATTTACAATTTATTCATTTCTTTATTTAGAATTGATAAACATTCGAAGTTCAGTCGAAGACGTGCATTTAAACATAACGATGATGTTGATTATATTAATGAACGTAACATGAGATTTAACAAGAAAGCAGCTCGTTATTATGATAAATATACTGTAGAAACCAAACAGAACTTAGAGAGAGGAACAGCAATATAATTAACACTATAATTATAATTATCATCATTCCTATAACATAGTAATTAAATTAATTATGGGGTGTGGTTTAATAACTTTTAATTAACTAAAGTCCAGTACATCAAAAATGGCGGTTGAGGGTTCCCTTCTCGCAGCTGATCGACTCTAAACTAAAGAAAGTGTAACAGGTAGTAATGGCTAGTGGATTGACACCTAGTGAGGTTGCAGAAACCCTCACAGCAGCTGCAATGTGGGGTGACACTGAATTGCTGGAGAGTTTCTTTCAAAATGGTGCTAATCCTAATCTCTTAAATGCTCAGGGGAACACAGTTCTACATGTTGCTTGCTATTATGGAGAAAGAGAGTGTACAAGTACTTTACTCACCTATGAAAGTGAGTTAATAAAAGATGTATGCGTTTAGGTTAATAATATATATAATAAATATATAATATTATATATAATATTATATATATATATGGTTATATATGTATGTGTGTATATGCATACCTATGTATACATATATATATATATATACCGTATATATATATACATATATATATATGTATATTTATGTGTGTGTGTGTGTGTGTTGTATAATTATTAATTTGCAGCCATATAAAGTATTTAACTGCTTTTCAATTAATTATTATTTGATTAGGTGATGTTAATGCTCTTGGTGCTGATGGAATGGTAATCTACTCATCCCTCTATCTATCTATATACTCATCCCTCCGTCCATCTATCTATGTACTCATCTATCAATCTACTCATCCCTCTATCTATCTATATACTCATCCCTCCGTCCATCTATCATTCCTCCATCTATCAATCTACTCATCCCTCTATCTATCTATGTATCTACTCATCCCTCTATTATAGACTCCTTTACACAAAGCTGTATTGGGTGTTGCAGTATTGGTAGGTCATAATATTACATTAATACACTTTTAATAACACCTCTTACTACTAATTGTTACCTTGTATATCATTGATATAGAGGGTGTTATATATATACACACATGTATATATGCTTGTATGTATGTATGTATATACATGTATGTATGTACATATGTATATGTTCATGTACATGTATGTGTGTATATATGTATGTTCATTTATGTGGGTATGTATGTACATGTACATATACATGTATATGAGTATGTATGTACATGTATGTGTGTATGTACATGTATGTATGTATGTACTGTATATACACATATATGTACATGTACATGTATATATAGGAGCCCGGTGCTAAATACAAGGATAAACGGAGTATTCATGAAAATCAAATGGATTTAGTGAAGTTATTGGTTGGGCGTGGTGCTATAGTTAAAGCCAGAGATAATAATGGTAACACTCCTCGTGATCTGGCTATACAATATGACTTTTATGAATGTGCAGAACTACTTGACGACTTAGCTAGTAAGGATAGATAGATGGATGGATGGATGGATGGATGGATGGATGGATGGATGGATCTATTTAAATGTGGATTTAATATGTTATTTATAACAATAGAAATTCAAGAACAACAGGAGGAAGCTCGTAAACAGCAACAAACAGTTGATGGTAAATTTTTATCAAATGTGTTATAATCAATATTTATTTATTTAATAATCAATAGATCTTTATGAAGCTTGTAAAGATGGCAATCTTGAAGAAGTCAAGGAATTGCTTTCAATATCACCAGAGCTGTTAAATGAATGTTCAAGAAATGATATGACCCCTCTCATGATGTAAGTGTGTGTGTGTATGTGCGTGCGACTATGTTTCTGTATGTGTGTGTGAGTATGTGTGTGTGTGTGTGTGTGTGTGTGTGTGTGTGGTTTACTATTTATACAGTGTTTCCGCTAGGGGTGGTGAAACAATTTGCTTTTAATTTCATTGTTTGTTTTGTTACAAGTTGTTAAATAAACACAAAGACAATGATAATGTAATCCTTCACTCTTGTTATTTCAGTGCTTCAAGAGAAGGCCATGTTTCTGTAGTTGATCATCTTATTGATTTAGGGGCACTACCCACTCGGACTAAAAACAAGATTGCCCGTACTGCTCTCCATTTTGCTGCCGAGAGGGGCCATGATGCTGTGGTAGCAATGCTGATAAAACGCCTTCCTCGTATACTTCATTATGAAGATTCTCAAGATGGTACCTCCCTCCATTTAGCAGCTCGTTCAGGCCATGCTAAAGTTGTTCAGATCATGCTAGATGGTGCTAGTCGTGCAGAGGGGTACAGGACACCATGTAAAGCTTTGTCATCTGAGATGTCTTCTCTGGAAAGACTAGAACAAGTCCCTCCAGAGTGTTTTATTAATGTGTTATCCCAGAGTCCGCAGGATAATCGAACACCTCTTCATGAGGCTGTAGTAGGTGGACACAAAAACATCGTTGAAATGATTGTGAAATGGTTGAAGGCACATCCCCAACAAAAGCCATTCTTGTCATCAGGAATCTTTCCTTCACCTTCTCAATCCCAACTTCAACCTCCACCCTCCCCACACACACCAGCCACACCCACCTCATCGCCATTCCAACGAACCCCAACTCAATTCTCAACTAACGCAATTGATATGATGACAACAAGGGGACGCACTCCTTTACAAGAAGCTGTACGTATGAATAGTATAGATATTGCAGAAGTGTTGTTAAATGCTGGTGCTGATATTAATACTGTAATGAGGCCAGCTCTTGATGTTACTGCAAATGCTGATTTGACAGCCCTTGTTCAAGCAGGTTTAGCTAACGACTTGGAAATGGTCAGATTTTTACTCAAGAGAGGAGCTACGGATGCTCGTTTAAAAGCACTATCGAGAGTTCTTCGAATTCCATACAACGATATAGCTGGTGTATTACTGTGTTATAACTCTACTATTACTGTGGACTCGGGTTCTATAGAGCTACGAAAGCGAGCGGGCAAAGACACTGGCAGCTCTGCCTTACTCCTCGTTGTGAACTGGTCAGGAAAGAAGCTACCATACATTCATCCCTCGTGGTTAGAACTTACATTAACAGAACCTTGTCACCCAAAAGCTGATTCGTATGCTATTTCACAGTTAAATATCTCTGATAATAAGCTCAGTGAATTGCCAGTTGAGATATTCCAATTGGAGAATTTGCAGCGACTTGATGTTAGTCGTAATGCGATCACTGTACTTCCTATAGGAGGTAATGGATGGAAGTGTAACAACATGTCTCATCTTGATATTGGTCATAATAGAATATCATCACTTCCTGTTATTTTATTTAAACTTCCTGCTTTAAAGGAAATGATTTGTAATTATAACACAATAAAGGAAGTCCCTGTAGAGATGTGGTTAGCTCCAAGTCTGTCGAAACTACTTCTTCAACACAATCAATTAGAGTCCTTCCCATGTCCAGTATCCTATAGAGACTCTGGTTTCGATACTTTAGAGAACCAAGACCCTTTGAATGCTCTTCAATGTTCTCTAAGCATGCCCGACATGTCTTATATGCAGATGTCCATCGGGGCTCATTTTTCACCACAAGTGAATTCTAGAAGTGGACGCAGTAATACGGGTCATGTACATCGTAAACTATCTCACACTAGCTCAAGAAGTAGGTTACTAACAAGTCCAGCTCTATCTATGTCAGATAGAAGAGGTTCTCTTCCTGTTGCAAGCCCTCTTCGTAGCAAACTTTTAGAGCTGTTTGATTCGAATATCGAAGGAGATGTATTTGAGGAAGAAATTGAATTAGAGATTGTTGATGGAAAGAGGGAAGATGAAGGATGTATGTTAGAGTCTCTTGATCTGTCTTATAATTGTTTAACAAGTATACCAAGTGGTCTCTCTTGTTTAGCTCCAAAGCTATTGAAGCTACATCTTCATCATAACCAGTTAAAATCACTAGGTTGTGTGACCGATTATCCATCTGATCTGGAATTACTCGATGCTTGTCATAACAAACTCACTACAGCCATTGCATGCGCTCCACCCCGAGAGAGTTTACGATCGTTACTATGTGCTCAGAAAATGTTACAATTACCAATCAATAGTATAACACCAAGTAGATGTGCACATCGGAACCACAGGGTATTACGAAAATTAGGGTTTTTAAAACTCGCCAATAATCTTTTAGTTGATCTACAGTTATTTCGTACTGTTGAGAGAGAGCAAAGCGGTGACTTGGCATCTTCAATGGATGACTCGAAACTGGAGAGAAGATCTAGGACCTTTGGAGAAGCCATGATGATTCGTAAAGACCTTACAAAAAGTTCTGCTCCTGTTTTTAGAGAGGGTGTGAAAGAGTCCGCTAGTTCTAATGAGGAATCTATTGACGGTGGATCACATGATCGTGATGGAGGGGGCGTGGTTGATGTATTATATTGTCTCTATCCACAATTATCAACATTAGATGTTTCATACAACAAGTAAGTAGATCCCTGATTAATAATTAATTATTAATTAATTAAACTCATCCACCCTCAATTAATCATTAATTAATTTATTATTCATTACTCTAGACTTCGTGCAGTACCTTCCCGAATTGAACTGATATCTTCATTATCAGTATTGACAATTAGCCATAATACATCTATTGATACGATACCATTAGAACTCAGTAATCTTGAGGGACTGTGGAGTCTAGAATATGAGGGTGTCCCTCTAACAAACCCTCCAGCTGAGGATCTGGATAGATTCCGTTCAGCTTCTGATAAACTATTATACATGAGATCGTTACTTCATGAGTAAGACCCCTGTATAAGTATACTAATCTACATATCACATCTTCCTTTCCTCTCCTTAGTGCTAAGCCTAATGAAAGTATGAAGCTAATGTTAGTTGGTTTACAGAAGCAAGGTAAAACTACTCTACTATCTCGTTTAAGAGATATTAATGAAGTAGAGACTACTCTATCAACATTTAATGAGAGGATAAAAGGAGAAAACTCTACTGTGTCAACATCATTTAAAGCACCTGCCTTCTTGAGAAGATATGGACCAAGAGAAAGTGTGTTCATTTATCACTGTATATGTATGTACATGTACTGTATACATGTATATATGCATGTATGTATATAATTATAAGAATATGTTTTAACATAGAATGACATTCTATATGTTAATATTCTTATCCTAGCTCCATTATCAACTGTTGGAGTAGATCTTGGTGTTTGGAAATATCGTAAAGATCTAGAACCTCAGTATAGAGGTAAAAGAGGAGCTAAGCCTTTGAGAAGTGTCACCTTTTACACATGGGACTTTGGCGGGCAGGTATGAATGGGCATTAATGATGAGCATTAATTAGAATTATAAAAATAAATAAAAGTGCTCTTTAAATAGAATCATTGGTGATGTATGGGTGAGCATTAATTAGAACAATTATAAGCCGTGTAAAGTGCGTATTATATACTTATAGGAGGAATATTATGCTACTCATCAGTGTTTCTTGTCTTCTCGTGCTCTGTATCTTGTTATTTGGAGTGCAATGGATGGAGAAGAGGGAATTGATGCTCTGGGACCATGGCTACATAACATACAGGTATGATAGATAGATGGACAGATAGATAGGCTGATGAATATATATCTTCCACAGGCCAGAGCTCCAGATTCACCTGTAGTAATTGTAGGTACACATTGTGATATGATTAAAGGAGAAGCTGAAAAAGAGAGAAGAAAGAAAGAATTGAGAGACTATATCGAGGTGAAATAATTAACATCATAATTAATTAATAACTGTCTCTCTATCCCTCCCTCTATCCCTCTCTCTATCCCTCCCTCCTCCCTCTATCTCTCCCACTATCCCTCTATCTATCCCTCCCTCTATCCCTCTCTTTATCCCTCCCTCCTCCCTCTCTCCCTCCTCTCCCTCCTCTCCCTTCATCCTCATATCTATTCCTTCCTTTCTATTAGGCAAAGTATTTAGTTGGTCAGGGTGTTAGTCAAATTAGAGAATTAGGATTACCTCAAATTAAAGAGATAATGTTTGTTGGATGTCCCAGTATTGGACGTGGAGAAGGTTTGGCTGAATTAAGAACGATGTTATGGGATATTAGTTTCTCACTAACAGCTCCAAGAAGAAAAGGTGTGATATCTTGTGAACTATGTTCAGTAACTACAGGAGCTTGACGTTTCTAGAGTTAGATAATGATGTCCTTATTATATTTCCAAAGTGGTTTTGATCAATAATATTATCTGTTAGAACCATGAGCATTTTAGTATTCTCTCGAAATTCGAATTTTTACCCTGAACTATAGCCTTTGGTATTGATTTTTCATTGAAAAATCTATCGTTTCAGATTTAGCCGAAAATGTTTCTAGAGTTAGATAATGATGTCCTTATTACATTTCCAAAGTGGTTTTGATCAATAGTATTATCTGTTAGAACCATGAGCATTTTAGTATTCTCTCGAAATTCGAATTTTTACCCTGAACTATAGCCTTTGGTATTGATTTTTCATTGAAAAATCTATCGTTTCAGATTTAGCCGAAAATGTTTCTAGAGTTAGATAATGATGTCCTTATTATGTTTCCAAAGTGGTTTTGATCAATAATATTATCTGTTAGAACTGTGAGCATTTTAGTATTCTCTCGAAATTCGAAATTTTACCCTGAACTATAGCCTTGGTATTGAAAAATCAATCGTTTGAGGTTGAGCTGAAAATGTTTCTAGAGTTAGATAATGATGTCCTTATTATATTTCCAAAGTGGTTTTGATCAATAATATTATCTGTTAGAACCATGAGCATTTTAGTATTCTCTCGAAATTCGAATTTTTACCCTGAACTATAGCCTTTGGTATTGATTTTTCATTGAAAAATCTATCGTTTCAGATTTAGCCGAAAATGTTTCTAGAGTTAGATAATGATGTCCTTATTACATTTCCAAAGTGGTTTTGATCAATAGTATTATCTGTTAGAACCATGAGCATTTTAGTATTCTCTCGAAATTCGAATTTTTACCCTGAACTATAGCCTTTGGTATTGATTTTTCATTGAAAAATCTATCGTTTCAGATTTAGCCGAAAATGTTTCTAGAGTTAGATAATGATGTCCTTATTATGTTTCCAAAGTGGTTTTGATCAATAATATTATCTGTTAGAACCATGAGCATTTTAGTATTCTCTCGAAATTCGAAATTTTACCCTGAACTATAGCCTTGGTATTGAAAAATCAATCGTTTGAGGTTGAGCTGAAAATGTTTCTAGAGTTAGATAATGATGTCCTTATTATGTTTCCAAAGTGGTTTTGATCAATAATATTATCTGTTAGAACCATGAGCATTTTAGTATTCTCTCGAAATTCGAATTTTTACCCTGAACTATAGCCTTTGGTATTGATTTTTCATTGAAAAATCTATCGTTTCAGATTTAGCCGAAAATGTTTCTAGAGTTAGATAATGATGTCCTTATTATATTTCCAAAGTGGTTTTGATCAATAGTATTATCTGTTAGAACCATGAGCATTTTAGTATTCTCTCGAAATTCGAATTTTTACCCTGAACTATAGCCTTTGGTATTGATTTTTCATTGAAAAATCTATCGTTTCAGATTTAGCCGAAAATGTTTCTAGAGTTAGATAATGATGTCCTTATTATGTTTCCAAAGTGGTTTTGATCAATAATATTATCTGTTAGAACTGTGAGCATTTTAGTATTCTCTCGAAATTCGAAATTTTACCCTGAACTATAGCCTTGGTATTGAAAAATCAATCGTTTGAGGTTGAGCTGAAAATGTTTCTAGAGTTAGATAATGATGTCCTTATTATGTTTCCAAAGTGGTTTTGATCAATAATATTATCTGTTAGAACCATGAGCATTTTAGTATTCTCTCGAAATTCGAATTTTTACCCTGAACTATAGCCTTTGGTATTGATTTTTCATTGAAAAATCTATCGTTTCAGATTTAGCCGAAAATGTTTCTAGAGTTAGATAATGATGTCCTTATTATATTTCCAAAGTGGTTTTGATCAATAGTATTATCTGTTAGAACCATGAGCATTTTAGTATTCTCTCGAAATTCGAATTTTTACCCTGAACTATAGCCTTTGGTATTGATTTTTCATTGAAAAATCTATCGTTTCAGATTTAGCCGAAAATGTTTCTAGAGTTAGATAATGATGTCCTTATTATGTTTCCAAAGTGGTTTTGATCAATAATATTATCTGTTAGAACTGTGAGCATTTTAGTATTCTCTCGAAATTCGAAATTTTACCCTGAACTATAGCCTTGGTATTGAAAAATCAATCGTTTGAGGTTGAGCTGAAAATGTTTCTAGAGTTAGATAATGATGTCCTTATTATGTTTCCAAAGTGGTTTTGATCAATAATATTATCTGTTAGAACTGTGAGCATTTTAGTATTCTCTCGAAATTCGAATTTTTACCCTGAACTATAGCCTTTGGTATTGATTTTTCATTGAAAAATCTATCGTTTCAGATTTAGCCGAAAATGTTTCTAGAGTTAGATAATGATGTCCTTATTATGTTTCCAAAGTGGTTTTGATCAATAATATTATCTGTTAGAACCATGAGCATTTTAGTATTCTCTCGAAATTCGAATTTTTACCCTGAACTATAGCCTTTGGTATTGATTTTTCATTGAAAAATCTATCGTTTCAGATTTAGCCGAAAATGTTTCTAGAGTTAGATAATGATGTCCTTATTATGTTTCCAAAGTGGTTTTGATCAATAATATTATCTGTTAGAACTGTGAGCATTTTAGTATTCTCTCGAAATTCGAAATTTTACCCTGAACTATAGCCTTGGTATTGAAAAATCAATCGTTTGAGGTTGAGCTGAAAATGTTTCTAGAGTTAGATAATGATGTCCTTATTATGTTTCCAAAGTGGTTTTGATCAATAATATTATCTGTTAGAACTGTGAGCATTTTAGTATTCTCTCGAAATTCGAAATTTTACCCTGAACTATAGCCTTGGTATTGAAAAATCAATCGTTTGAGGTTGAGCTGAAAATGTTTCTAGAGTTAGATAATGATGTCCTTATTATGTTTCCAAAGTGGTTTTGATCAATAATATTATCTGTTAGAACTGTGAGCATTTTAGTATTCTCTCGAAATTCGAATTTTTACCCTGAACTATAGCCTTTGGTATTGATTTTTCATTGAAAAATCTATCGTTTCAGATTTAGCCGAAAATGTTTCTAGAGTTAGATAATGATGTCCTTATTATGTTTCCAAAGTGGTTTTGATCAATAATATTATCTGTTAGAACCATGAGCATTTTAGTCTATTGAAATGTTATGTTATGATATTTGAATGTAATAGATTTTTATAGACATACTTATACATTTGTTTGTATAGGTATGGGTGGAGCTAAATCTAAACTTCTAGATCAACCTGTACCATCATCATATTTGAAACTAGAAGAAGAAGTACGGAGATTGGCAGTACTCAGTCAACAAGAAGAGGACACACCCCCTTTAATGAAGGAAACTGAATTTAGAGATGCTACTAAACATATAATAGCAAATCCCAGAGAATTAGATCAAGCAGTAGCTTTTCTTCATGATAATGGTGAGTGAGGTTATCGTACTTCGGCTCTGGTTCCTACTCCCTCCCTCACTCCTTCACTTCCTCCTCCCTCCCTCCCTCCCTCATTCACTTCCTCCTCCTCCTCCTCCTCCTCCTCCTCCTCCTCCTCCTCCTCCTCCCTCCCTCCCTCCCTCCCTCATATTCGTCATCTCTTTTCTCAGGTATTCTTCTTCATTATGCTACACCAGCCCTCAATCATTTATACTTTATCGATCCTCAGTGGTTATGTGATATGTTAGCTCATGTAGTTACTGTACCAGAAGTCAACAGATTCATACAACGAGGATCAGGTAACTATATTATGTGTAGTGTATCTATCCTATATCTAGCATATGATCACACGTCATGTGATCAAAATATTCCAAACTACATTGTACTAGCAACTTATCTATAGCATATGACCACTTGTCATGTGATCAAAATATACCACAATAAATTATTACTCTATAGCATATGACCACATGTCATGTGACTATGCCATGATCATATACATTACTTATTACAGGTCCTGATGCCGGTATCTTAAAGACCTCAGTACTCTCTCATTTATATAAGGGGAAGATATTCCCACAGGCACATAAAAAAGAGTATGTCGAACTTTTAGGAAAGTTTGAAGTTGCTCTGTTATTAGATCGAAATCGTCTTCTTGTCCCTTCTATGCTACCATCGAGCCCTCGTTATACAATTCATTACTTTAATAGTGTATTCCCACGTCCACCTCTTATCTCTATTTTAGCTGAAGCTATTCATGAACGTCAATTAGAAGAGGAGTACCCTCTCTCTCCTTTCTCATCATCCACTGATCCACTTTTGTCTCGAGTCCCTCAAAAATTCCCAAAAACTCCACCTCTTTTCAGGACTGGACTTCTTTTGAGACGATTCTATTTCATGACTTACGTTCCGAGTGGTTTTTGGCCGCGTCTTATCTCAAGATTTTTAACATCATCAGATTTTGCAGTGACAGTTCTCAAAGCAATTGGGTTCTCTGATGATAGCATACAAGATGTTATTCCGAAACTCATCTCTGGAGATAGTTGTACGCTTGTAAACTTGGAATGGTCTTACTGGACAACAGGTGTAGAACTTTGGTATCAGGGTTGGAGTGTACTACGTGTTGCTGAGATAAGAATAGAAGGTACTTTTGAAGAATGTGACTCTTCACCTATTCCTCATAGTGTACCAAGAACAAAACCAATAGAACCAGCTATTGATGTTGATGATCTATCATTCAGTGTTAAAGGACAGTGGATGTCTGTGGACCAAACTCCTAACACTGGTTTGGAGATTGTAGTACCTGATTACGTATGTGCATCAATATTACAACAGGAATATCCTATTATCGATACCCTATTGCAACATGGTGACGAACAAGACAGAGAGGAATTTGAGGAAGCCTTAAATTCGATACCGAGGCAGGAAACATCGTGGATGTCTGCTCAGTTATTTGCACTAACAGTACAGCAGATTGACACGTTACTGGAAGACTGGTACCCAGGTATTGGTTCCAAAGATAGTGGAAAGAATATGTATTCGATACCTTATGTTAATCGTGTAATACCTTGTCCTTATTGCGTGAGTGGAGCCAAGGTTTTCTCTGAGAGTGACGTGAAGACTCTATTTGATAAGACAGAACTTTTGAAACCAGACGAGAGTCACTTCTCATCATCTCCTGTATCCGAGGAGCTTTCCACTGATCCCTTTGATTCATTCATACGTGTTAGACGAGATTTACTACCTAGTTTAATGAATGCAAATGATTTACCAGATAGAATATCGATAAGTCGGAAAAGGCTTGATGATGGTAGTCCTCCATTTGACTCTGGTGTAGTTGATCCTACTCTATCTCACTCTCCCTCGCCTCGCCTCGTACAAGCTTCAAAATTTGGTTTCATGATTGAGTCATGTGTCGGTGCTTGTCGAGGACTGGAGATGCTTTTATGCCCCGCCCATCCTACACAACCTCTCGATATCCTTTCATTAGTACCTGATTTAGTGTTTGGGGATCTCCCTACTCATTTTGTTATTGATTATCAATTAGTTGATCAAGGAAAGTTTGTTGCCAGTGGCAGCTTTGGAGAGATATATCATGGAGCAATATATCCACATCTCTCAGCTAAAGTAATAATGTGTGTATTGTATTACATTATCAGGATGTTATTAGTATATTGCAGGATATTGTCAGGACATAATTAGTAGACTTGTAGTATAATTTCAGGATATTATTAGGAAATGTTACATACATTATCAGGATATTAGTATTTCAGTATACTGATAATATCCTGATAATATCCTGATAACATACTAATACACTGTATTTTACTAAATCCTTAATAGTATCCTGATAATGTACTAAACATAATATCACTACAATAATTATACTAATAATTTCCTGATTAGTAATAGTATTACTGCCATTATACTTTGTTGTAGTATATTAACAGGATATTATCAGTATATTTCACAATATATTCAGGAAATTATCAGGATATTGTTAGTATATTTTCAGGATACCACTTTTAAAAAATTAGTAAATTGTTAGTATAATATCAGGAAATTATTAGTATATTGTTAGTATATTATCAGGAAATTATTAGTATATTATCAGGAAATTATTAGGAAATTATTAGTATATTATAATAGTACATTATCAGGAAATTATTAGTATATTGTATTAGTTGTATTGGTAGTATATTATCAGGATATTATTAGTATTTGTCTATTATCTTCTCAAGGATGATGAAGGTAGAGAAGTAGCTATCAAAGTTGACAAGCAAGACAGCAGACATTTCAGTATGGAGAATGCTACTAAAGCATATACAGAGATAAGAACAGAGGTAGCCATCCTCAAAGATCTGTGTCATGAGAATGTAATCATGTTTATCGGAATAGTACTTAATCCTCTGTGTTTCATGCTTGAATGGGCCCCAAAAGGATCTCTGCAGGGTATTCTTGAGGCATATAACACAGCTGATGCTCGTATTAGTCCATGGAGTTTAGTAGAGACAGCTCGTCAGGTGGCTTGTGGACTTGCTTATTTACATCACAAGAATATAGTTTATTATGATTTGAAGAGTCCTAACGTATTAACATTCCAGTTTCCTTCACCTGAACAGAGTATCCAGGTTGCTATGGGTTACCAAAAACTACCTCCTGAAAAGTTTCCCATCCATGTTAAGATTGCTGATATGGGTATTAGTCGGAAATTAACCCCTGGAGGTGTTGTGGGGTACAAAGGGACGCCGGCATTTATGGCTCCAGAGATTTTACACTATGCTGGAAAGGAGGCTTGTACAGAGAGAGTAAGTGTCCCTAGCTAATTAATAATTATTACTTGATTTGATTAATTATTAATAGGTTGATGTATTCTCATTTGGTATGTTCCTGTATGAATTATTAGCTCTACAATTTCCATTTGAAAGACAAAATTTAATGCATAACCAAATAGAGAAGCTAGTAGTAGAGGGAGATAGGCCATCATTACAAAACAAGGTTAGAGATAGTCCGACGAATAAATATATGACCTACATTAATATTAATATTAGGAACTGAACAATCCCATCCTGTTTCTTGATATTATGAGATGGGCGTGGCAACAAGATTATCGTGATCGTCCTTCAGCTGCTCAATTACAAGATATATTGAGTTATTCATCAGTACCACATCTAGTAGATGCTTATCCATTAGTGCCATTTGTCTATGCTAAGGTTTGTCATATACATACATACATACCTATATACATGTGTACATATGTACATACATACATACATGCATATACATACATACATACATACATACATATATATACATACATATATACATACATACATACATAGGTCACTTCAGCTTGTATTGTAACTCTACCAATTGACATCAGCATGTCAATGAGTGAAGGTGGTGATGTAGAGGGAGAGACAGAAACTAGTTTTGTACCAAGCGTATCAGTTCACCACACATATGTTGTTCAGGGTGATCTACAAGAGGAGGTTTGGTTGTGTTCAGAAAGTGTTGATCCCCAAACGGACATATTAGATACATATTTGAGTATCGTGAGCTTCAGAGGAAAGGCGAATTTCTCTGTGGAGAATATTGATGTTGGTAGCTCCTCTATTACATATATAGCCTGTATTAATCAGAGTGTATGGTTAGGAACTGCTGATGGACAAATCATGTTATATGATGCTGTGTCTCATTATCAACTGTTCAGTCGTCATTTAGCTATCAGATCAGATCAAAGTGTAGTGTATATAAAACATATACCTAAATTGAGACAGGTTCGTTATTATATAATACAATAGTAATTAAGCTTTAATTACTATTGTATTATTAATAAACAGGTTTAATTACTATTGTATTATTAATAAACAGGTTTAATTACTATTGTATTATTAATAAACAGGTTTAATTACTATTGTATTATTAATAAACAGGTTTAATTACTATTGTATTATTAATAAACAGGTTTAATTACTTATTAATAAACAGGTTTAATTACTATTGTATTATTAATAAACAGGTTTAATTACTATTGTATTATTAATAAACAGGTTTAATTACTATTGTATTATTAATAAACAGATATTAATACAGTCTATTATTACTATACATATAGGTTATTGTAGGACGTAAAGATGGTTGCTTATTATTATTTGATGAGATTATTATGGAACAGACTATGCCCGATACCAGTCATTATGATAATCATATTAATGCTACACAACTTCCTGTACGATCTGTTTTTAACATCAAACAAAAAGTACTATGTTCAGAAACTATCATTCATTCACACAAAGACCAAGCTACGTTATGGTGTGGATCTGATAATGAGATATTATTTGTGTTGGACATAACTATGTCACAGTTTCAATTTGGCGAAAAGCTACACTCGAAACCTTACAATCTTACTTCATCCCACGAACTAATTGTTCAGTTGTGTTTAATGGAAATGGAAGGTGACATCAACAGTAAGACGACTTACCTATGGGCTCTCTCATCTCCTGGAAGAATGTTATATCTCTGGGATACAGTTAACAGATCTCTATTGAGTTCCTATTGTTGTGATGATTTCACTGTTGATCCAGGTATGATATATATATACACACATATGTACACACATACATACCTGTTTTTATTCTCTTTCCATAGTGTCATCTCTAATTTCATCGGATGTTAATCTTTACATAAGTACCACAACAGGACAGATCATTGTATTACAACTTGACTCTACTCACCTATTATCTGCAGCTTGTAATCCTATATCAGCACATACTAAAGGTATTCATCATCTTCTTTTGTTGGGTAGTAGACTCTTTCCTAGGCAATGGCTACCAAAACTGATAGGGCGCAGCAACGTTGTAGAATATTATAAAGATCTTCTTGAAGAAGAAGAGTTGGATGCTATTAGCTCACGAATGATTGGACGTCAATATAGACTATTAATTAGTATTGGACAGGGGTTTCAGGGAGTTTCTGGAACCAGACCTGTGGATTCCTCCTTGCGTGAAATCCTCGATAACTTTTTGTTGTTATGGTTACCACCATGATGAATGAAATTTGTATTTTTGTAATAAGTATTTGTTGTCTGTTTTTGAATTGTAATGTAATTAATTATTTATTTGTAATTAAATGTGACCACACCCACTTACAGTTCATTAATTAATTATGGTTGGTAGATTAATAAAGACTATATTGGGATTAATATGTTGTAGTATAATGTATACCTATTGGAGATTAGAACAATTAACAACTTCTGATATGAGACTACAAGAATTAGAACCATCAGAACTGCAGATATTGGAACAGGTTGATCAGAAAACTACTCCTGAATATGACACAGCAGATAAAAATATAACAGCTATCACACAAGACAATATTGTGAATCTACATGAATACAGAAGAGATGATTCCAAATCAGAGAATGGTAATCATGTATTAGATCCACGTGTACATTCATTAAAGAAGTACTTCATAATTGTGTTTGTTCATTCTGCTATTAATCAAACCAAGAGAAGGGATGCTGTTCGTAACACATGGCTATCACATGATATAATTAATAACGTGTCATTAGCATACTGGTTTTTGATTGGTGGAAAAGGAGCCAATGAAATTGATTTATCACAGTTACTGAATGAGCAGAAGACATACAAGGACTTGTTAATATTTTTAAATATTGGTAATAATTATGAGAGCTTGACTAATCGTTCTCTTCAGTCAATAACATATATATCACAAAATTATGAATATACATATCTTATTAAAACTGATGATGACGTTTTTCTGAATCTACCGATAATTATACAAGAACTAACGGAACTTAGACCTCGAGAAAGACTTTACTGGGGAAGGTTTTCATGTCAAAACCCACCATTGGAGGTCGGGAGATGGAAAGAACACAATTGGAAATGGTGTGATGTTTATTTTCCATATGCATATGGTGGTATGTATGTATTAACACACGATGTTGTTTCACTTATTGCTGAGAACGCTGATAGTTTAGAAACGTACTCATGTGAAGATGTATCTTTGGGAATGTGGCTAGCACCTTATAACTTAATACGAGTTAATGATATTCGTATCTTTGTACAGCATAGCACAAGATGTAGTAGAGGTTATATTGCAGTACATATACCGCATAGACTGTCACATAAAGTAATGTATAAATTATATGAAAATCTGAAACGGAAAGGAATACTGTGTAGTACTATAATGAGAGAGGAACTTGTATTGTGGGATAATTTTGTGAAAAATTGTGAAGCGGAGTCTTTAGTTGTTATATAATAGTCACATGATAGTCACATTATTTAATTATTAAAAAACATTTTTGAAGTAGTATGTATGAATATCAATACTGATAAAATGGGAACAAGATTGGGATGGTACCTTAGTAACAAAATTAAGCTAACCACTTCCATATAACCCTACATATATGTATGTATAGCTTTGTACTTTTCTTTCGTCTATACTTATGTATGCATGGTTAGTGGAAGAGGTGTTTAATTTTGTTGCTAAGGTACCATCACAACCTTGTTCCTGTGTATTCATATCCCTACATACTCTTACATTTTTTATTATTCTTTTTAAAAGACAGAGATACAGATGTTATGTAGATGAAGTGTAAGATCTAATCTTGTCTCATTAGTGATGTTGGCAGTTTTTATTTTGAAGGGCTCTCAACATAATTGGTAAAATGGAATCCAATACAAGAAAACCTTTATGGGAAGCACGAATACAATCATTATCGCTAATTAAATAATTATTATCCATTATTTCAGGATAATCCAGGATAATCCTCTCAACTAAAGTATTATAATTAACACCAAATTCGTCACATATTGATTTTTGTAAACCATATTTTGTTCTCATTATCGTACTCAATACTTCTTCAAATCTCTCTAAACTGTGTATTTTTCTATTCATTAATATTCCATGTTCATTATTCTCCACAGCATTCATCCACTGTTTAGGAGTTAATGTATTAACGCTATGAATCCATTCGCCAGTATTAAGAGGATTTCTAAATCGAGTATGTGCTCCGGGCCCTATTCCTAAATAATTTCCTCCAAACCAGTAATTTTGATTGTGTAAACTTTCAAAACCTGGTTTAGCAAAATTGGATATCTCGTACTGAACCAATCCAGCTTTCCTCATTATTTCAATGGCTTCTTCATACATATGAATTATCAAATCTTCTGAAGGTATTTCAAACACCCCTCTTTTAATATCATGATACAAATGTGTTCCTCTTTCTAGTGTTAGCTGGTATAACGATAAGTGATTTATGGAATGGGTGGAGATTGAGGTCATGTGATCTATCCAACTAACAAGATCTTGTCTTGGTAAACCAAACATCATATCTATACTGACTGCTCCCGGAAACACATGACATGCTTCAGTGATCACATGGGTTGCATGTGATGCTGTATGGTCACGCCCCATTATGGTATGTAAGGTGTTATTGTCAAGAGATTGCACTCCTATTGATAAACGATTCACACCCATATTTTTAAATGATGGTAATTTCTGTAGTACATCCGGAACAGGATTAACTTCAAGGGTCACCTCGACATCATCTGACAAGTGAACCACATTCCTTATATTATCTAATGCAGCTTTTAAAATAGATACTGGAGCCAAACTAGGGGTACCACCTCCAAAATAGATACTCGTAACTAAGGGATATTGAGCATGGTTCAACAGATACCTCAATTCCCTTATAAGGCAATCCTGCATCCGATCTTGTTCCAATGCAACAGGTTCTTTATACTTGTTGAAGTTACAATATGAACATATCTTACTACAATATGGCCAATGTATATAGACACCATAACCATTTGATCGACCAATCAATTTGCTCAGAATAGCCTCCATGTTGAATAATAATTTCTCCCTCCTCTTTTTATTGTTGCACAGAAATAATTAATTATCATGTGATTGACATGTATACAGAATACTAAATATTATTGTTAGTCTTCTTCATTTGAGTCTTCCATTTCCACCTCTTCCTCCTCCTCCTCCTCCTCATCTTCTCCTGTGTCCTCCTCATCGCCTTCCTCTCCCTCATCTCCTCTTTTCTCTTCTTCTTCCTCCTCATCTTCAACATGTTTCACAACCTTATGATGAAACTTTTTTAGTTTAGCTACAAAGAAGCCATCCATATTATGTGTATGTGGATAGAACCTACGAGTCAATGCTAAAGACTGATGAAACCGTTTCTCTCTAAATCGATAGTATCCAGGAACCCCAAACGACAAACCAGTGTCAACAACTTTGACATGTCGTCTCTTTAAAGCATAGTCAATCACACCTTCATTCTCTTCCACTAGTACTGAACATGTAGAATACACCAGATATCCTCCTGTAGACGAGGTCGCATCCAGCATGTCAATAGCTTTTAAGATTAGTTCTTTTTGAAGATGTGAACATTTCTCAATATCTCTTTCTGTTTTGTTAATTTTGACGCTAGGATCTTTCGATATTACTCCTGTACCGCTGCAAGGAGCATCTAAAAGGATTCGATCAAAACCAGCCATCACTTTTAAGAACTTTCGGCCATCGTAATTACATACCAATGTATTTTGTACACCCATACGATGTGTATTGGCAACTAAAGCTTTACACCTGTCTTTACTAACATCATTAGCAACTATCAAACCTGTATTTTTCATAAGAGCAGCAATATATGTCGTTTTACCGCCTGGAGCTGCACATAAATCCAATACACGTTCATTAGCCTGTGGAGCTAAAGCCATCACAGGGAGCATTGATGATGCACCTTGTAGCATGTAATGACCGGCTAGATACTCAGTGGTTGCGCCAATGGGGACCTGACTGTCATATATTACCAATCCTACTTTGGACCACGTACCTATGGGATCTAGATTAACACCTTTGCTGATCAGAGACCCAGCGAGGTCTCTGCGTCGGGTTCTCAAGGTATTAGTACGAATAGTTACTGGTCGTTGAGTTTCACAAGCATCTAGAAATTCTAATAACTCTGAAAAATGTATGAGGTCGATAAATTTATCAAGAAGATACTCTGTATATCCATAATAGGCCATCAAGTCGTGACGAAGTACTGCGAGATATTCCTTCCTCTTTCGGCCATCTTGATGGAGTTGTTTAAAATTTGCAAGGACATTAAGCACTTCATTTATTCTATGTTGTACTGATGGAAGATCTTGAGGTTCATTAGATATATCTTCCAAATATGGCAACTCAAATACCTCCCGATCTTGAAGTTGTTCACGAAGCTCTTTCTTTGATAAGCGTTTTTCGTTCTTTACACTTTTCTCTCTTTTACGACTTTTCTTTTCAATTGGAAGTAGATCTTCATTTTTGATCGAGTCTTCTTCATCATGAGATGTCTCCATTTCACTGTCACCATCACTAGTAGCAGCAAACATATTCACAACAAGTGTGCCATCACCTAGAAAATGATAATTACTATTGTAATAATGAGATGACGACTTCTTTCCTAATTAACACAATTAACAAGTAACAGCTCAAGAGCTGGAATCCTAATGAGTTATGTTCCTACAGCTACAGGTACTAATTAGCAACAAGCAATCTAGTACTTACCATCTTTTTCATTACTAGTTTCAGTTGAATCAAGGTCATTCTTTTTCTTGTTTTTCTTTTCTTTTTTCTTCTTCTCTTTTGATCTGTTCTTCTCTTCAGTGACTGGTTTCAGCCATGATGAATTATCGTCAGTATATTGTGCAACAGCTTCAACTAAATCTTCTTCAATAAACTGAATCTCTCCAGTATTATTATCATCTTTATCACTTAGTCCATTACTGTCTCCTTTCTTTTTTCTTTCTTTAACCATCTCTTCTGCTGCATGTTTTATTATTCTCTTTCTTAATCTTTGTTTAATTCTACCACCAACCTTCTTCTTGATTCTCCCTGCATCAACAGGAGCTTT
>OX345646.1:5919677-5922177 GCA_947044365.1 Petrosia ficiformis | reverse complement strand
ACTTCTACTAGACAAGGTATTCAACCAGCTTCCCTAAATACAAGATAATAATAATAATATCTATAACATCATTGAATACAGACCTGTACAGATGGACCATCTGTTGCTAACGCCTGCCAGAAGCTACTGTTACGAGGTATTGGGGTAGGGGTTAGGTCTGACGCTACAAGTATTGAATATTAATAATAATAAATAATTATTATATAACTTACATGACAAGGGGTTAATAACTAAGGTGTTCTTTATCTCTTTAACTGCTTCCCAAAATCTGAGAAAGAAGAATGGGAATGAGGATAAGGAGAGTGAGGAACAGGAGAATGGGAATGAGGAACAGAATGGGAATGAGGATAAAAAGAATGAGGATCAGGAGAATGGGAATGAGGATAAGGAGAATGGGATAAAGATAAGGAAAATGAGTCAGGAGAATGGGAATGAGGATACGGAGAAAGGGAATAATGATAAGGAAAATGTGGAACAGGAGAATAGGAATGAGGAGCTAATACTTACTTCATCATAGAGACCATTGCTTCTCTTACTATTTTAATATCACCAACAATCCAAGAGGGTGAGTAACTGGAGTATGAGGTAATGATTGGTTAATGGTGGTGCAATGGACAGGGTAATGGTACAATGGATGGATTGATAATGACATACCAGAAATAATCAAGGGCCGCATTATATATCTTTTCTCTGAGTAAAGTCCTATCAATTCCATTTGCTATTAATCTACCTCTTAACAACTGGACAGCCAGGTTCAGTAAGTGGAATCTAGCAGTGCATGTCGCAATAGAGGGAGTGATCCTTTGGGGATGAGTACTACTTGGTCCTACGCCCACTGTTAATGAATGATGTAATAACTGACCAATCAGATTTATCAATGATGAACTACGAGTATTAATAACATCAAATCTACTGGATAAGAACTGAAACACTATGATAATAACCACGCCCACATTTATAATCAAATCAATATCTCACATCAATTAGGACCACATGAGGTTGTATGTGTTGTGGGCGGAGTTTTGGTGAAGGACGTGAGAACATTCCCATTTGTTCATTAATAGTATGTTGCCACACAGAGGAGAATTCACGCATAAACTATAGAGATAATACACATCGTCATGGTTACCAAAAATGCTCAACACATCGTCATGGTTACCAGACATGATCATTTGCATATGAAACGACTATATTCCACTTACTGGATATTCTAGTTCAGGACGTGCTGTTATTAACCATTGCCAGCAATGTGTTGCTATGGTAACTACATCTTCTCTGAATACCGAAACAGGTAGATACACAAGACTATGTAACAATGATCGTATATACATGTGACCTGCAAAATAATAATTATAATTAATAATAATTATTATTACTAATAACCTTCATTTGCCACTAGTAAAGCTGTGATAGAATACAGCGAAGAGGTAATGGTAGCAATGGACCCTATAGATGGATATGTACATCAAGAATGAGTAGAGGAGTATGAGATGAAGGAAGATTAAGTGAGGACAGCAATATTACAATACCTTCTGCAATAGCATTTTTAAGTTGTTTGATAGTTTGTGTTGTCAGCTCATTATAATCTAATAAAATATAACAATACATACATATATTCAGTATGTATATGTACCTCGATTAAGACTGGTAGCCATCTTGATACCACCAAGAAACTTAGATTGCAGAACAAGGGAAGATGAAGATTGAGAACGAGTGTCCTTTATACAATCAGGATAAGATGATATCATTGATGTCTGGACAATAAAAACAATTATAATATCAATCAATTTGTATGTCAGTCTATCAGTGAATACATATATCTATCTATCTATCTATCTAGTTATTCGTCTATCTACATGTATCTATCTATGTATCTATCTATTCATCAATCTATCTATCCATCTATCTAACTAGCCATCTATCTATCTATCTATCTATCTATCTATCTATCCATCCATCCATCCATCCATCCATCCATCCATCCATCCATCCATCCATCCATCCATCCATCCATCCATCCATCCATCCATCCATCCATCCATCCATCCATCCATCCATCCATCCATCCATCCATCCATCCATCCATCCATCCATCCATCCATCCATCCATCCATCCATCCATCCATCCATCCATCCATCCATCCATCCATCCATCCATCCATCCATCCATCCATCCATCCATCCATCCATCCATCCATCCATCCATCCATCCATCCATCCATCCATCCATCCATCCATCCATCCATCCATCCATCCATCCATCCATCCATCCATCCATCCATCCATCCATCCATCCATCCATCCATCCATCCATCCATCCATCCATCCATCCATCCATCCATCCATCCATCCATCCATCCATCCATCCATCCATCCATCCATCCATCCATCCATCCATCCATCCATCCATCCATCCATCCATCCATCCATCCATCCATCCATCCATCCATCCATCCATCCATCCATCCATCCATCCATCCATCCATCCATCCATCCATCC
>OX345646.1:5662177-5914677 GCA_947044365.1 Petrosia ficiformis | reverse complement strand
CATGTATATATCCCATGTATATGCAACCATCTATCTATCTATCCATCCCTCTATCCATCTGCCCATGCATCCATCTTCATGTATATATCCCATGTATATGCAACCATCTATCTATCTATCCATCCCTCTATCCATCTGCCCATGCATCCATCTTCATGTATATATCCCATGTATATGCAACCATCTATCTATCTATCCATCCCTCTATCCATCTGCCCATGCATCTATCTATCCATCCATCCATCTTCATGTATATATCCCATGTATATGCAACCATCTATCTATCTATCCATCCCTCTATCCATCTGCCCATGCATCTATCTATCCGTCCATCCATCCATCTTCATGTATATATCCCATGTATATGCAACCATCTATCTATCTATCCATCCCTCTATCCATCTGCCCATGCATCTATCTATCCATCCATCCATCCATCTTCATGTATATATCCCATGTATATGCAACCATCTATCTATCTATCCATCCCTCTATCCATCTGCCCACGCATCTATCTATCCATCCATCCATCCATCTTCATGTATATATCCCATGTATATGCAGCCATCTATCTATCTATCCATCCCTCTATCCATCTGCCCATGCATCTATCTATCCGTCCATCCATCCATCTTCATGTATATATCCCATGTATATGCAACCATCTATCTATCTATCCATCCCTCTATCCATCTGCCCATGCATCTATCTATCTATCCATCCATCCATTCATCTATATGTAACTTACTCTTCTTTGGCATTAGTTGTGTATAGCTTGTTTCCAAGGGAACCAATAAAGGAAATCACATGATCACTACCAGTACTACTTGCTACATTAAGAGTCCTAAGACAATTAAAAACAGTTGTGTATATTCTATTTAATGCCCATTCACATACCTGCACACTGCACGACTCAAGGCTTGTTGTATAACTAGAAACGCATCAGCTCTTGAGATGTGTAAGTGAAGATACGAAGACAACCCTTCCTCCATTAATACTTCCATTTGATTAGATATGTGTGTAGTAAGGTTACCAGTGGATACAGCATCACCATACATGTGTTGATATAGAGATGATAGCAAAAACTCTGAGAATCTGGAAAGAGATGAGCTGTGTTTGGAGAAAGGAAGAGACCTCAATGAATGGATTAATAATGATTATACTCACTTTATCAAATTAGGAAATCGACAAGCTAACTCTCCGATAGCCTATATACAGGTAATATATATAATTAAATGTATCACTAGTATACTATATTATAGTATGTATAACCATAGTTACAATATATATAATTAAATGTATCACTAGTATACTATATTATAGTATGTATAACCATAGTTACAATATATATAATTAAATGTATCACTAGTATACTATATTATAGTATGTATAACCATAGTTACAATATATATAATGTTTACTTGCAAGATAGTAGCTCTTAGTGGAGATACAATTACATTAAGTTTTCCTGTATGAACACCCAGTAAACTAGAGAGCTGAAGAAACAATGAATCGCCATCTGAGAGAGAGAGAGAGAGATAGATAGAGAGAGAGATAGATAGACAGACAGAGGGAGGGAGCATGTGTGAGAAAGGTACACAGGCTACATACCTTCTTCTTTAGTGACAGACCAGGTCAAGAGTCTTGTAGCTGAACACATTGATTTCACTGTAAATAACATTTTCTCTTGCCATCTTGATCCTCCAGTACTGGTGCTTAATTCTTGTGTACCTGAATTGACTTTATCCTTTGAAAACTGTAGAATCTCAAACCTATATGACTCATCTAGAACTGGAGATAGATAGATAGATAGAGAGAGAGAGAGAGAGAGAAGCATTTCCTTATTGTATAATGTGTAATATTACCAGCACTTACCAATATTATTAGGATTAGTTAATATTGTCTGTAGTACCGATAGTAATCCACAATGTATAACTTTACAAAGATCAGGAAAAGGATACGATTTTGAACTTGGAAGATGTGAGAGATATTCATTGCCTTTCTGAAGGACAGTTGAAGAACTAAAGAGACGTTTAATCTACAAAGAAATGATGAGATATTACAACTTATACTATAACAACATACCATCTTTATGATCTCAATGACTTGTTGAGTATTCACTGATAAGACATTCTCTTCCTTTACTGTCTCTTGCAATTCTTCCTCTTCTTTGGAGTTGAGGAATATCTTATTCAACATCTTTTTCCTGTTTCTACGACTACCAGTCATTCCCATACATAATCCAATTAGAGTGGGTGTGGTCAACATACAATACTCCTCAGGAGATTGTGAATCTACATCCAGTAGTTTCTTAGTCAGTATACGAAATACTTTAACTACTGTCTCCATGATCTGAAGTGCATATCAATGAATGTAAGTATGCATATATATATATATATATATATAGAATATAGATAGACACACACGTACATACTACACACATACTTGTACTTGCATACACATACATGTATGCATGAATATAATCATATATACATGTACATATATACATACACACAGTACATACATACATGTACATAAAATTATATTTTAAACCTTTTGCGAATGAATTGGTTGTTCAGAAGAGATTGAGGTGATAATGAGTGTCAGTTGACATGTGAAATCTCTAGCCATTAATCCATCTGACATGTATAATAATATTTAGTAAATAAATATATATATATAAATTATATACCATTTTGTTTATTTGAGGGTGTCCAAACAGCTGTAGGTAATTGAAGTAAAAGGTTTGTGAAATAGTCAACTACTCTCTCTGAACACTGGAGAAAGAAAAGCAGATATGAAGATGCTTGTACAAGACCGAGTGTATTATAAATGCCAGTTGAGGCCTCTCACTCACTTGTTCTTTAGATTTGAGTGCGAAATATCCCAGAGCAATGACACCATTAAGAGCTCTGGTATGTAAAGGTGTGTGAGAGTCTTCTGGTTTAGGGCAGTGAGCTAACAAGAGCTGTTCCTAAATTATAATTATAATATATAATGTAGTATGTATGTGACATTAATAAATGTGAACTGACCTTTTCTTCTTTGTCTCGATTTACATGAGTTAAAGAACGAGCTAACTCGTTCATACAAGTCTTGTGGAAGTCATAAGAGCTACCAGCACCAAAAAATGAAGAAGTCATTCCCTCTTCTTTTCTTTTATATGGGCGGGGTAAAAGGCGGGGACGTGGGTGTGTCATTGCACATGCGCAATGACACACCCACGTGGTAATGCAGTTATGCAACAATGGAAGAGGAATGGAGTAGTGAAGGAGAGAGAACATCGCCATCTTGCAGAGCTGGATGCTGCTATATAATTAAAAGCTGTTGCAGAACTGTGTGCTTAAGAATATGGGAATATATTAAATTACACAGGTAAGATATTCATAATACACGACAATCATGATATACTATATAATATTACTATATTACTATATTACTTCAGAAAGCTGTTATATGCTGTATTTGGTGGACAAATTTTAGCTCTATTTTTGTGTGGAACTGGAGTTACTAGTCAGGCATTAGAAGAATTTCATAATATTGCTGTCCCCACTGCACAACTCTTCTTTGTCTATTTCCTCATGGCATTTATATTTGGTCCAGTTTTAATTTGTCGTAAAAATTTTCTAACAGTTTTGAAGGAGAACTGGTGGAAATACATTATACTAGGTGTTATTGATGTAGAGGCCAATTTTCTGGTTGTATCAGCTTATAAATATACAACACTTACTAGTATACAGGTTAGTATACTGGATAGTATACAGAGTATATAGGACAGTATACAGCTCAGTTAATATACAAAGTATTTACTATAGTATACAGAGTATATATGTTAATATACTGACAATAGAGTTAGTATACTGAATGAATACAGGCACTGTTTGTTTTCTTTATAGTCAGTAAATACAAATATATCTTCACACATCAGGTATTGGATAGTTTCACTATTGTGGTTGTACTAGTGTTGTCGTTCATATTTTTAAGATCCCGTTATCTCATTGTACACGTGGTAGGTGTAATAATGTGTATGGTAGGAATACTGTCGCTAATACTGGCTGACCTAAAAGGATCTCGAAACAACACAGGTAGATTATTAATTAAGATGATAGACTATTCATTACTTTATTGTTGTAGGTTCTGATCTGTTATTTGGGGATTTACTATGTTTAGCTGGTACTGTTCTATATGGTATTAGTAATGTAGCTCAGGAATATTTAGTGAAGAATCATTCAAGAATTGAATGGTTGGCTTTTATTGGAATAGTAGGAAGTGTTGTGTCTGGTATACAAGTGTAAGTTAATTTTAAATGGCTTGTCTAATTACATAAGATTCTACATATATTATATACTATGTGGAATACATAATTAAGACGTTTTTGTAATTAAATACTTGATCTATGTCAATAAGAATCTCTGAGCCATCTCCAGTTTATTTAAACTCTCTACAAAAGAAAATATTTGGGTTTTGTGTTGATTTAGTAAATCACATACCAGATTATTAGTATAATGATATTCATAGATCTTTTGAAAATTTCTCAAACATTATATTATGTTGTGTTTACTTAACACTACTTGTCTCTCTTCATGGTTACTATGGAAACCAGGAGATAATGAATTTTTGACACTTAAATAGCGATCAGCTGTTCTCGTGTCATTCATTTACCATCCTCTTAACCTCTTTGCTGTATCTAGTAAACACTTCTTTCAATAACTCTGACACTTTACTGTTGTATAGTACAACATAGTGTCTAATTCAAATTTCAAAAATGCTCATGGTTCTAACAGATAATATTATTGATGAAAACCACTTTGGAAACATAATAAGGACATCATTATCTAACTCTTGCCTCAATTGGATAATTAATATTATGTCATGAATTCATTACCATACTACAGATCAGTATTAGAGAGAGTGAAGATAGCTTCTATTTCATGGAGCAGTAGTGTTGGTGGACTATTCTTTGTGTTCGTATTCTCTCTTTTCTTATTCTATTCGTTGATGCCAGTCATAATGAAGATATCAAATGCTGTAGTTATTAACCTGTCATTACTAACTGCTGATATTTATACACTAGTATTCGGCATCTTTCTATTTAAGTACAAGGTATGTATCTATCTAATATCTTTATATGTACATGTGTATACATTATAAATACATACATGTATATATACATACATACATACATACATACATACATACATACATACATACATACATACATACATACATACATACATAGTACATACATACATACATACATGCATACATACATACATACATAGTACATACATACATACATACATACATACATACATACATACATACATACATTCATACATACATAGTACATACATACATACATACATACATACATACATACATACATAGTACATACATACATACATACATGCATACATACATACATACATAGTACATACATACATACATACATACATACATACATACATACATACATACATTCATACATACATAGTACATACATACATACATACATAGTACATACATACATACATATTGTACATACATACATACATACATAGTACATACATACATACACATTGTACATACTTACATACATATATATGTACATTGTACATATATTTTCTTATAGTTTTCAGTGCTCTATGTTATGGCATTTATCATAATTCTTGTGGGTGTGTTCGTTTTTAACCTCAAGTCTCCACCTACTGCACAACCAAAATTAACACTACATCGTCTGAAAAATAAACTAAAAAGAAAAAGAAGAGTTAATCAAGAAAACAAAGAGGAAGATGATGAAACGGCTGACAGTAGGACACTAACACCAGTTCATAGAGTACCACAGAAGAGTGATACAGATTTGGAGGGGATTTTAGTTAGAGGACCATTAGAAGCTAGGTTGACATCTTTAAGCTACAGTACAGTGTATTCAGAGAGCATGTCATATTCATATGGTAGTAATTCTAATGAAGGTAGTGAGATATTAAAAAGATTGAACAGTAATGGTGAACTAAAAACTAAATATCAACAACAAGAGAAAGAAGTTAGAGTAGTAAAACACGTAGACTTCAGCACTGACACGTGATGTCATATGATGTCATAGATGTTAATGATGTCATATGATCTCATGATCAAGTAGTACAATTATGTGTATATTTGTATTATTAAAAACTGTATTACAAAATTTGTATATTATTCAAGAATTGTTATATCATCTCTTATTTATTGTGTTGAAATAAATTAAAGATTTAATAATTATATCTCGAGGAAAATTATATAAAATTATGTTATAATTACAATTATAATTGTATATATTATAACAACATAATATCATTATGTTAAGTTCAACATTGATATCGCATCCCTACTCAAAAGCTCAGCTAAATTTTCTTGATAGCTAATCTATGAAGTTATAGTATATATATTATATCTAATCTAGTCCGGATATATGAAGATAAGAGCAGAACCATTGATAATATTTATTTATTATCTATGGTAGAACCATTCATACTCAAGAAGTTGTTGACTATGAATCTAGTTATGTTCATAACAGCTGTATATACTGTATGTTTAGGTGGAGCTGTGGTTTCATAGTGCAGTCACATGTTGGTAATTCAATAATGGCTGATGAAGAACCACTTGAAGTTGAGGAAAATGAAGAAGAACAAGAAGAAACAGCTCCATCATCATGGTGTTCTATGATTAAGAAACTTTGTAAGGATATGTTGGTAAATTTATGGGAACGTATTAAAACACATAGGTATGTTCAACAATATGCGTAATGTTAATGGTTGAAGTGGCTGATGAAATGTAATAGTTTTTGGAGTCTATGAAGAAAATAGACTACATCTAGTTACCATGGCAATGGAGTCTAAAACTATAGCTAACACTACTTTTAGTGATTAATTAAAAATATAACTAAATTGCATGTCTAACTAAAATGGAAATTGACCAATAGTACAGCTCGTACTTTTAGTTAGATTTGAGAACCAGCCAAGATATAACTATAACTGGTCTCTATTGTCAAATCAAACAACCATGTTTTAATCAGGTATGTCATATCAACTGTTCTTTTATAGGAATGTCATATTAGCTATTATTGGAGGGCAGGTATTATCTTTACTGTTATGTGGAGTTGGAGTGACAAGTGATGCACTGGAAGTATTCCATGATATCACACTCCCAACAACACAAATATTTTTTGTTTATCTACTTGTGGCTCTGATATTTGGACCAGTTCTAATCTGTCGTGAAGACTTCCTAACAATATTGAAACATAACTGGTGGAAATATATAATATTAGGAATAATTGATGTGGAATCATTTTCATTGATAATGTTTTCTTATAAATATTCCACACTCACTAGTATACAGGTGCGTGCGTATATATGTATACAAGAATTACATCTAATTTATTATACATACATACATACATACACACACACATACACACACACACGTACATACATACATACATACATACTTACATACATACATACATACTACATACATACATACATACATACATACATACATACATACACACATACATACATACATATAGATTCTTGATAGTTTTGCTATAGTGGTAGTACTTCTATTGTCTTTTATATTCTTAAATGTCCGTTATCGCATTGTACATTTGGTTGGTGTGGTAATGTGTATTATTGGAATAGTATCTTTAGTATTAGCAGATATGAGTGATCCTGAAGGTATGTTAGGACATTTATCAATGTATTAATGAATGGACTAATGGATGTGTTAATGGAGAGATCAATGGATGGATCCATGGGTTAATGGAGAGATCAATGGATGGATCCATGGGTTAATGGAGTGATTGATGGATGGATGAATCAGTTATTGGAGTAATCAATGGATGGATCCATGGGTTAATGGAGTAATCCATGGATTGAATGAAGACAGATCTTAGCATAATTCTATTTTTCTTCAGGTTCCAATTCTTTGTATGGTGATGTCGTGTGTCTAATTGGTGTTACCTTATATGGTATTAGTAATGTAGCTCAGGAATATTTAGTTAAAAATCATTCAAGAATTGAATGGTTGGCTCTCATTGGAATAGTAGGAAGTGTTGTGTCTGGTATACAAGTGTAAGTTATCACCAATAATTAAACCTCATGAATATCATTACTGTAGCTAATCTGATTGGTCACTCACTGATATCGATATATTTACAGGACATTGCTTGAGAGACATGAATTTGGTTCTATCATGTGGAATAGTAATAGTATTGGTATATTCTGTGGATTTGTTATATGCTTCTTCCTGTTCTATTCACTATTACCAGTTGTTATGCAGCTATCTAGTGCAATGGTCATTAATCTATCAATATTAACAGCTGATATTTATACTTTGTTATTTGGAATCTATATATTTGAGTATAAGGTAATATATATGTGTACTATCAATATACATACATACATACATACATACATACATACATTCGTACATACATACATACATACATACATACATATATACATACATACATACATACATACATACATACATACATACATACGTACATACATACATACATACCATACATTTTCTTATAGTTTTCAGTCCTCTATGTTGTAGCATTTATCATAATAATAGTCGGTGTGTTCGTTTATAATCTCAAGCGTCCATTGACTGCACAACCTCACTGGTTTATCAAAGCAGTGAAAAAGTGTATATACAAGATTAAACAAAAGACAGGACGCCATCGCAAAGATAGAGAAGAGCAAGCGTTTGAGGAAGCAAAAGATGATGAAAAGAAAGATATTGAATTGAAAAGTATTAAAGTGACAGAGAGAAGTGATCAAGAGAAAGGTATTTTGGAAACAGGACCGTTTGAAAAACAATCACATTCGTATGGCAGTAATTCTAATGAGGGAAGTGAGATTTTGAAAAGATTGAACAGTGGAGACAGTATTACACAACATAATGGAACAAAGAAATAATCTCATTATCAGATATTGTGTTTGTAATCATGTAATTGTGTTAATGATATCTTCAAAATAGCATTTTTAATTTGCAGAGCTATTGGACATACAAGTGCTGCAGTGTTGAATCCAGTTTGGTTACCATAGCAACTGTACTTCAAATACATATTTTATTGTGAAGAAACAAGAATGGGTAATGTATGTATACATGTGAGTTTAGCAAGTTCAACTGTAACTTGTGATATAGTGAATCAAACACAAACAAAAAATGTTAGACAAAAAAATTTACGTGTTAATTTTCTATCATCAAAAGACCAGTTTTAATCTCCATGACACTGCCCATGTATTTTTTCACATGAAACAGATGCAGAGCCATTAGTTATAGCTTCATATAGGTTAATAGTAGTGGCACCAATGGTTGCAGCTATACCTGCTACCAAGATAACTATGTGTAGTATCCTTCGTACCAATGAAGTCCCTTTCCATTTTAGTTTCAAATGAAAAAGTGGAGGTAGGATGAATGCTAACACACTGGTTGCTAGACTACCAACAAATGCTAGACAAAGCTCAAAACGAGGTATTCCAACAGCAACAGACCAAGATACAAGAACAAGTAGTGTCTTCATACAACATAACATCACAAAATATAGAATTTTCCAAGTCAATTCCTACAAATATAATAATCTTAATCGATATTTGACAATGAGAAGTAACTCACTCTTCCTGCATATAGCTCTAGTATAAAATTGATTTTAAACTGTTTTGCTAAGTACTGTGGATATGAAATATTGATTATTATGAGAACAGGAAGTAACTTTGAACTTGAGACAATGGATCCTATATTTAGTTATCATTACAAACTAACCAAGAGTCCATTTTGAATAATCTCTTCCATCACATCAGAAGCCGGTTTGAACACAATTGGAAATGTTAGTGTTAACTCCAAAGAGAGAAACACTCGAATAATGTCATTGAAAATACCACCAGGAATATTCTCAAAGATATAACCTGTGGAAAGAAAGGTTGAACTTCATTCATTGATGAGTATGTTATAACTCTATGTATAACTCTAAGTAATAGGGGTGTACTAGTGGCCTAGTGGTTAAAGTGCTGGCCTGCAACCAAAAGGTTGCATGCAGGTTCAAGCCCCACTACGACCTACAGGCTTTTTTCACCCATGAGTATATACTCAGCTCCACCCTCAAAATGAGGCTGTGTTGTCATGTTATGGCACCGCATCCATTTGAAGGGGCTGTAAAGCCGTTGCTCTTGGGGGAGCTGGTTAATATTAGTAACTTGTGCTATTCCAGCTTCCTTGTTAGCCACATTTGGTAAAACACTTATAGAGCATGTCATGTAGTTACTAATCTATTTTCTATTACCTGCTGTGTCCTGACTAAAGAGGAAATACCCATATAATGCAAATGGTAAGTTGATAGCTATAACCACAAGACAAGCCGTATCTAGTACATAAGGCATACGTCTGGGATGTTTCATTCCTATCTCAAGAGGTATAACCTAGTTAATAAAGAAGATTATAATAAAATGGTCTCTGGTTTTGTTATCTGTCTCACCATACTGTGTACACAAAAGAGAAAAGCAGTGATTCCAAACCATTGAGCCACTCCAAACCAAGATGGTGGAGTTAGTTGCAATGGAACACAATCAAGACTAAAACCACAATCAGTATTAAAAGCAGCAAAACTGTGATTAGTTCCATACACAAACACCGTCTAAATAAATATAATGATTTCAACAAAAGATAAGTACCTACTTTTACTAACAAACTTACAATCATAGCTATTGCCAGAAAGACAAACCCTACATAAGCGGAATAGGCTAGCAATTTGAATGAAGGGAGGAATGTCAGGAAGATTAGTATTGGAAGGATCAGAGCATACAGCTCATATGTCGTGAAACAAATTCCTGTAAAAGATTCTTCAGTTCCATTAGTTCCATTAGTTCCATTAATTTCATTAATTTTATGATAAGCAAAACAAGTAAAAGCCCACTAAAAAATAAAATTATACTATTAGTTAAGTCATGAACAAAACATATTCTCTTACTCGTAAATTAGAAGCAATGAAGATCATATATCCAGCACACACCCCCAAATTACATCCCAACACAGATATATCTACTGACCATTTACCAAAGAAGCCAAGCGCTTCTTTGCCAAGTTGTGTATAAGTGAAAGATTTCCTTTCATCAGGAGGAAGAGTACGTATTATATCTTCTTTACATTCAAGCATTAGCTGCATTGTGTAGACACTGTGTTATAAATAGATCAGTTCTTAATGTAATATAGATCACAATAAATCATAGTAATATATTCAGATGTTAGCTCCTGTTTTAACAAAGCCGTTATTTAGCATCAATGATCCACTCACCTGATCACTCCTAGTATAATCATCCCTGCAGATCCAAATAGCACACCAGCTGAGAGTACTGCGAAAGGGAGGGCAAAACTCCCTGAGCCAATACTGGCTTTAACAAAGTTGAAGAATGTTGCAACCACACTGGATATATGAAAAGAGTAGTCAGAGGGAGGAGGGGTGGAGAGAAAAGGGGTGGATTGACTTACTTAGAGCCTCCTTGTGATTCCTTTATTGTTGTCCTCGAAGATTCATCTTGTAAGTGTGTTCCATTTATTAATGGTTGCTCTTCCCCATATCTTACCTTAGGACTGCCATAATTCATCTTGTATGTCTGGTACTTATCATGTGACTAGACCGAGCTACACCTTTAAGTGACCTTTTTTAAACAATTAAAAGTAATAACTTAACCTAAGGTGTGTTTGAGGGTGTTCTAACTAAAGATCAGGTGATCGTTGTGCAATAGTACATGTATAAATACTCACGGTAAAGTGTGCTTCCTTAGTTGGTCGATGACGGTGTGGGAAGGCTACGCTGTCTCTCTTGCTGTCAAAGATATGATTCATGCCACATTTTTGTGCAAAAATCTGTTGATTGGAAGTGTGACCTAAAGCCTGTTAAAGTTATATATACATACAAGGATGCCTGTCGTTTCCGAAAGGTATGCATGTTGTGGGTCTTCAAATGCTAAAATACTATTATCTTTGTTTTTCAGAATAGTTACTGCAGCCTGTATTGTGTTTGTTGCTGGTCTGGTATACAGAACAGTATTGGGTGTCAACAATAATTTGGAATGTGAGATTAGGACACCAATAATCGATACCAAATGCTCTCATTTGGTACACGTAGTTGTAAGTGTGTTAACAGCTATAATCAGCATCATTTCTTCACTGCAAATAAGCATTTTAAAGCCTAGAGTTGTTTTTGCAACTACAGCAGTGTTTCACTTGTTACTGTTGTTACTGTACTACGATACATGGATGGTCTTTTTTGTATATATGCAATGGACTGTAGAATTTATCTGGTTTTTACGAATATTGCAGTTGATACCCACAGCAGCAAAAATTTTCAATTCGATATATCAGCTTTATTTTCTTAATTTGGGGGGGAGATGTCGTCAAGATAGAAGTGTTAAGATTACTACCATAGCTATTATACAGGCAGTTATAAATGCAACAATGATATTCCATTTGGTCTGTAACACAGTAATAGTTGTTCATGAGTATTATAAGACGGGCAATAATCTGTGTTTTGGTATCGTATTAGGATTGGTCGAGTTTGTGCATCGTTGCTATGCAATATATATATACTGGAAGCTATTTCGTAATCATGAAAGAGTGGTAGTACCTATAAAACAGGTAATGAGAGATGCAAAACAGGAACTATCGTACAAAACTGGTGATGTTACTGACCTCGTAATGGTAGTACCCCGAATTATTGCTGTAGGTGGTCAATCAAAAAAAGAAAGAGAGGATAACAGTTACGCTATGAACAGTTTTATTGATACTCTTTCTTGTTTCTTTAAGTGTTGCAGCGAACTTGTCCAAAGTACGCAGAAAATTTCTTTTTTTGATGTGTCCCATGAATACGTTTTGGGATTAGATCTCCTAAAAGGAAATCCACCCACAAAAACAACATTATCTAGTAATGTTGTATATTAAAATATGATGAGTGAGTAAACATGATTGTTTGTGTCAGCAAATATCATACTATGATCTCATTATGTTAAATCACATGACTTATACTACTACTTCATTGTTTTGTTGACAATCACATGAAGTGTGTTATATTTCATTTATTAGTCGTGGTTTTATTGAGTCACATGAGCCTTATTAATACATGCATTAAGTTATGTTATTCACATTATTATATTAGTCATGATTTTATTGAGTCACGTGACCCTTATTAATACATGCATTAAGTTATGTTATTCACATTATTATATTAGTCATGATTTTATTGAGTCACGTGACCCTTATTAATACATGCATTAAGTTATGTTATTCACATTATTATATTAGTCATGATTTTATTGAGTCACGTGACCCTTATTAATACATGCATTAAGTTATGTTATTATAATTATTATTATAACCTTTTCATTTTTAATAATTTTCAAATGAACATTGTTGAAATTCCACATAGCAGGTTTTGACTCGGAGGGGCAAAGTTTCATACTTGTTAATAATATCTTCAATACTTGTTCTAACACTGCTTTGTTTTGGTAATGGATATGGTACTCGGGTTTATACATACATACACCTTCATTGCCAATCACATTACACATGATAAATTAGTTCATACATTGATCCTGGAAAGGAGAGATTTTAAGCAAGATTGACAACTTAGATTAACATCTGAATCATTAATTAACTATAATACCACTAATGAGTTATTAATAGACACTGTTTAAAGTCCACTGATTACATCATCATTAGGAAGTCATTTATAGTGTACGATATGTAATCAGTGGACTTTAAACTGTGTTACTAAAAATATTGATGACATCATGAGGGTTTGTATATAAGTCTTATGTACTCAACATTATATATACACTGCGCTTTCCAGAGCTTTGCAAAGGATGATGAAGAAAAGAACTTTTTAAGCAAAAGAAAATTTGAAAAGAGTACTTCTTATCCTTAAATACAAAGTTGATACATAAGGAAAATTTGTCATGGAAAGAATTTTTGCAATTCAGGGGTCCAGCACAAAAAGAAAACTGAGGTTGAAACATAATTATAATGTATTATGTATGATATAAGAATAATTTAAAAGACTATTTTCCTTACAGAACTGTCATGCTGGGAGCTGGTGTTATCTTAACAACATTGAGGTTTACACTATGTTGTGTATACTGTCAAAGTCCACGTATGATATGCCTGGATAATGTTATTCACATTAGTCTATGGATCATCATGGGCATAATGGGATACTACTCTATACGACAAAATTATAAACTTCGTAACTACCTTCATTACAAAGACATAAGTATAGCATTGACATTTGTTGCTCTACCTCTACTGTATCATTTCTGGATGGTGAAGTTTCTCTATTTCTATTCAGCAACTTACTTTAACAGAGACATTCAGTTGCTAGGAGGTATTCCTGCAATCAGTGTCATCTTAGAGATGTGTATACAGTTTCGTTTCATGATACAACCACTACGACAGAAATGTGGACTTAAGATCCCATCAAACATTATTAATGAACTTCAACAAGCTGCATTGTATGTAAAGAAATACAACTATTTTATGCTGTTTCATTTAACATTAACTCAAACTCTATCGATATCTACTAATGGATTACTACAGGAAGGAACTTTCTTGGCGCTATTCGAATTATTCAGCCGAGTCTGGGGTATCAGGACATTTGAGAATATCAGCACTAAAATATTACCAGCTCCAGAAATAAGCGAAAGTAACAGCAGAACACGTACTGAACTGGTTATGATAGTTTTCATACAATCAAAGGAGATACCATACGTTTCAAGAAACTTTTACGCACATATGTATCATAATAAAACTGTCATCACTTCACCAAATAAGGATGTATACTATAATGAGATAAATACCACCCATACCAGTCTACGTGATGATACTACTAACTGCGAGATGTTAATGTATCACTACAAAGAACCAGTTGACTGTAGTAATGGTCATGAGTATTGTGGTACATAATAATACTGTAAAAATGATTATAAAATGTATATCCCATTAATGGACATTTGAATTCTCAATTTGCTCTCCTGTTTCCTGTCACATAACATACTATATTGATATTTGGGTATCTCATCGATGGATATAGCCAGTTTTATCCATGCTGTTAACATTCCATCAATACGTTTACAGTATTGGTTAGCCAGAAGTCTTCAAGTTTTCCTTGTACTTATGTGTAACAGCAAACCTAAAACAGCCTGTGTCCTGCTTAATACTATACCTGTTACTATACCTGTTAACATTACCTGTTAATTTCCTGTTTAAGAGTATTGCGTAATGCAGGATGTATGATTTAGGATGACAAATATGCTATATCTTATAATATATTTATAACTTTTATTTTCATTTTGTAAAATGACAATAATTTATCACACCATTGAACTGGTATTTCTTGTTTATGAATCTAGTATTTGCTCACTATTGCTAAAAACTGATGTTACATATGGTAATAGGACATCCTGTGGTCTGATGGACAGTGCCTTTGATCTCTCAACATTGGGCTACAATATAATTAATTTAAGGATATATGACCACCAAATGTAACTCTCCACAATGTAACAGTAATCCAATTAGCAAAATTAATTATAAGATTACCATTCAGGGTGGAGTTAGAGTGTATGATCATCACATAGCTATAAGCGATTCAATTTACTGATGAACATATTACCACCATACCATGTTATCAAATAATTGTATTGTAGTACCGTTAATCCATTGACTCCTGTTGTGGACACTAAATCCAACTGACCACTCTGTCTTGTAAACAAAAAAAGTTATTATATAATGTCACACCATAACTGGTTAAAGAATTTTAATACTGAGTTGTGAGTGATACTATCAATGGGTGATTTATCCTTTTTTGGTAATCAAATAAAGAAAGTTTACTACTTGTACTCTGTGTCTGTTATTGCTTTTGCGCAGCTCATTATACTACACATATGTACAATTAGATGACAGTGTCAAAAAATGTATAAATAGAAGTTCTGTAGTTGCAAATATGTGTATTGCTAGTAGCCATAGTAATGTGTATTGTCTCTAGTGAGGTAATGGAGTAAGTTATTAAATATCTGTTTACATTATTGGCTTTATTGCCCAACCCTAATTAAATAATGATAAGGGGTGTGGTTCTCTGTTGTTTTGACACACTGACAGCTTAGCAGTATTGCTTGGAAGTTATAGTATGTTTAAAGTTGGTCCACTGCTTCTCTTATTATACGAAAGAGACGTTCCTGACTGAATATAACATTTATAATTTGTGATAGTGAGTATAATCACCCTAGCAACAAGTTACCATGGCACAGTAAGTTTGATATTGTAAAATTTGCCGAGTTGACATTTCTATGTTTTTTTTATCTAGTTCAAGAGCGAGCTGGTATTTTCAAGTGGTATGCATTTTATTCCTTGGAGTGACAACAATTGGTCGTCTGATTCTCCAACAACATCCAGAGTTAGACATACAATGGAATGGTTTTATAAAGACACGAATATCCGATTTGAATGTGATAGCTTTATGGATTCTATTGACAGTATTATGTGGAACTTCCACTCACAGCACATCATCCTTAAGCTTACACTCCTTCAACACAAAGTGGTCTAAATGTCTATGCTTGGGAGTTGTATTGTATGATCTCTACATCATTAGAGGCATCTATCTCACATGGACAATGAATTTTGCCTTAATTGTACAGCTGCTGCAGTTTCTACCTGCCAGTGCGCTTATAATTCATTCTATATATCAACTGCGATTTATAACATCTGGATATGATCGTCAACATCTTGATTATAGAAACTTGTCATCCTTTGGCGTGATAAACTTCTTCTTCAATTGCATGATGTTGATTCATCTCGTTACACTTCTGTCAATTTGGAACTCACAACATGACAACTATCAGAATGCTGTTAGAATAGGATTAGCGATATGCGAGTTTCTCAATCGAATGCTAGCACTCTGGAAATATGGAGAAATGGTTTATAAATATCTATGGAGCCCAACAAAACCACAAAACATACAAGAAAGTGACTGTAGTATAGCACTCACACTCTCAAATCGTGACGTGAAGACATTTGCAATGGAGCCTAAAGAAAGTTCTTATTCTACAAACCCTTGTGAAGAAACCAGTAAAAGTAACCAAATGAATACATGTCTTGTGGTAACTCCATCGACATGGACACCTTCAATTTTGATGATGCGTACTGTTACAGTGCAATGATAATAATACATGACTATAAATAATATGTTTAGTATATTAAACTATAACTTGTACTTAACTATTACTTGTACATTACCTTATAAGGTGTTTAGTCTTATAACTGTGTTCTATTATAAATCTAGTCCACCAACTAAAAGATAATTATTATAATATTATTAGTTATTTTTTAGTTGCTGGACTAGATTCATCAGTTGTATCATCAATATGTCGTTTTCTGGAATGTGACTGTTGACCTATATATATATGTGTGTGTGTGTGTGTGTATATATATATATATAATTATGTATGTATTATTAGATGTATGCATAATTATAATAATGATAGTTGTACTGTTTTAGTTCTTTATAATAATTCACCTTCTTCCCATAATGCACTCTTCACAAATCTTTTTGCCGCTTCTTTGTTGACCTGAGGGAAATCTACACACACACACACACACATTAATATATATAATAATAATTAATATAATCATTACCTCCTTTTAATCTTTGACTAGCGATAGTAGTTTTGTGCATGTATTTCTGGACTCGTTCCTATAAACCTCAGAATAACATAACAGCAAATATTCTAAAGAGTTATTCTCACCAATTCTGTTTTTATGTTATGAGTTTTAGGATTAACCCCTTGCGTATTCAAATATACTGATGAGATGACAATTACATTTAGTAAATACAAAACCTTTATTTTACACATACCCCAGAAGAGAGAGTTCATAGTATAAGTAAGAAGAAGAGTTAGTGACGCATTATCGAGAGCTGTTAGCTAAAAAGAAGTTATAGTATTATATCTACCATTAATACTCTTATTAATTATAGGAGTCATACCTTTTCTTCTACAGCAGTATGTGTTGTCTCTAGTAATGGCTTCAACAGTCTTTCTAAACTGGCCAGTGCATGATGACAATCAATACACTGTTCTTCTATTTCTTCAGGGACAGCATCTTCTTCTGCTTCGTCTTCAGTTACAGATTCATCCTTATATGGAGTAGCCATTACACATGCAATATTAGCAACATCACTGCCAACATGCAACATGCTTTTTGTGGGTGTGGCCAACAAATTGGCCACACCCAAAATTATAATATAATTACATTTTCACAATAGATTTATTAATTATCTCCTTGTTATAATATACAATATTAGGTATACATACATCATATACTGTATGTTGCATTCTATGGATTTATATAGATTGTGTTAGTTGTTGCATGTTATATCGTAAGAAGTTTTTTGGACGGTTTTTGTGAGGTCTTGTAGTTTGTTCATGATCAACTCTAGAAAATGAGTATTTTGATGGCGAAGTATATGGTGCAGGTTCACCCACTATCTCATAACACCACTCAGTACTTGATGTCTAAAAGATATACGTAACACAATATATAATTATATATACTAAACAAGGATTATACATCATATGTACATACACACAATAATAATACGTACATAGATATATACATACCTCAATTTTTAGTCTCCCCTGACAACTCTTGTTGAATGTTTTTGGTGTATAAGTGATAGTGAACAGAGTTCCTCTCTCATCAATAGATGGTAGCAGTCCGGTTGTTGGATGGACAGACAGCTCTGATGATGATGAAGTCAAAGAAGCCGAAAATTGCACAGTTTGACTATAAAAAAAGAAGGAAATATTTATATATGTACATACATAAATAACAGCTATAGGTCAATAATTAATCAATATACATGTACATGTATAGTATACATGTACATGTATAATATACATTTACACATATAATATACATGTACATACACATCTGATTAGTTTATTATAACTATTACAATATAATTATAGTTACTTACTTACTTACTTTGTTAAACTGGTGAGTCTAAAGCTAGTTTTAGTTTTTTTTGTGAGATACTTTGCATAGAGTACGATAGTATCATCTGGATCAGGATCTGATGCTATGAATGTCACTGGGAAACGCCATAACCCATATCCAACAGGTTGTACAAGCAATTCAGCTCCACATCTACATATAGAATAATATTTTATGAATAAATATTATTATACTAATCATACATACCTTAGTGGTTTTGATGATAGAAATACAAGATTGAAACTCAATACTGTTTCTCCACTGGTACTATCATTTTGTTCTTGTATTAACTGAAGTCCTGTTGATTCTCTCAACAGATCATGACTTTCATAATCATGCTCAATACACATAAGCTCATAATAGTATTTATCTCTTAAAGACTGCTTCACATCATCTGTCTCATCTTCGGATAAGCTAGGAGAAGAACCTCCCGATTGCAGTAAAATAATCTCCAAGCATACGTTAAATTTTTTTTCAACTCTCTCCTTTGCTTTTCCTTCTAATATTATACTGGGATTTTTAGTAGATGTTCTTACAATCTTTTCAGGTTGGCCATATATAGGATACACCCATTTTATGGGTTCATCTGAGCTTGCTCCATCATTAGTCGATACTGACAACTCAGCATAACACATCTCCATGGAATCTGGTGCGAATATGACTGGTATGTCTAGATTAACGCCTGCACCAAGGAGTATGTTTTGTGTCTGTTTTAGGAATAAACAGAAGAGATCTCTCTGCATTGTGAGGGTGACATTGAATGTTGCTTGGTGCGAAAGAGGATTCGTAAAGGAAATAATGGCTGTTGAGTTGTGATGGTAGGAGGAAGTGATGATTGTAGGTGTGAGTGGTGAAGGACGAAGACCATTACCTTCGACAAAAAACTCTTGGCGACCAAACTGAAGAAAAGGGAAAACTGAATTGAATCTAGTAATTGAAATTATAGCTGTTGGGTTATGAAACAGTAATGGTAAATAGTTATGTTAAATATAGTTACCTCTGTACTTGTAAATATGAGATTGGCAAAATGATTTAGACCTAATCGTGATGGTTTAAACATCACAGATATCTCTGTGTTTGTTTTAGCTGGTATACAAATCTACAATAATGATAATTATATGATACAATACAGTGAGTGTTAACTTCATGATATGACCTGTCCATCTTTGAGTCCAACAACAGCAAAATTATCATCTTGTGTTTCATATTGGAACAGGACATCGTTATCAAGTGGATTGTTTAATACAAGTGTGGTAAAAGCAGATCTAAAGAACAAGAGAATTTAAGAGGGAGAGAGAAAGAGAGAGGGAGACAGGATCGAGGGAAAGATAGAGACAGGGACAGTGAGATACAGGGAGAGAGACAGAGACAGACAGAGAGAGAGACTTTTTTTGAAATGAAGATGTTACTGTCACACAACAGTCACAGTGTGATCATAATAACATTGTGTTTGGATACTACATGTACTACTTATAGTACTAACCTTCCTAATTCACAAGTAGCTGATCCCAAATCAACTGGTTTTGGATTATCAGCTTCCAATTCTAACTGTATTGTAATCTCACCATCAGTTCTGCCGATAAAGAGAATACTCCCTCTGTCCTTCCCAACTCTTAATGGAGTGTAGGATAGAATATACACTGACTGACTGTTTGATTCTATAAACAGGTTATCAGAACCAGATAAACCAGTTCCTTCAATAGACACCTGATGGACGCAAAAGAGAAGAGAAGCAGTGAATTAAATAGAGTTGAGGAACACTTACTTACCTGTAGATTGACTGGAGAAGAGAAAGGGTTGCTAATTGTTATATTATGTTTAACTTCACTCAATGCATGTCCACTAATACAGTGAGTTTCCGTAGGATCAGCTCGATCTACTGTAACACTCAACTGATACCATAAATGTTCTAAAGAAGATTTTCTACATGAGAAATAACACACAATACAGTAATAGTAAGTGATTGTCACATGATCATCACCTGATCAATCCACTTCTTGTTTCGGCTACAAATACAACAGCTCCTGTGTATTCTCCTCTTACTAATGGATCAATCATTAAGGGATAGTCTGCTACATCACCTCCTAATAATATTATAATACCACTTGTAATAACGAGGGTAGTAAAACACTATATAATGTATTACCTGTTATTGTAACAGTAGGAGGACCAGATATGAATTCAAGATCACATTCTACTCTATACACTGTTGTATGGTCACTTGTATTAGGAACATGTAGTATATGAGCAGTTCTGTATAAAATAAATACATATGTACATAAATACATATATACATACTTACATACATACATACATACATACATACATTATACATACATACATACATACATACATACATACATACCTACATACATACATACCTTGTCTTAGCTTTTGTATGTATCGTAACTTTCTCTTGAGCTAAAGGTCGTTGACCCACACCTTTGAGTTTAAACCAATGTTCAGTATTATCATTACTATTGATCAGCTGTAGAGAGCCCTATAAATATACAACTATAATAAAACGTCCACACACATCCTCTGGAACTTACCTCTGTCTGACCTTCTCTGTGAGGATAAAATGTTAAAGGATAGTAGCCTGTTGTTAGAGCTTTTACTAAAAGGTTCTGTGGACCAGAGAAGCCTGCTCCATTGAGGTACACCTTTAAGGGCCAGTCAGTAGTGGTAGGATTAGCCTGCATGAGTGTATATACTATAAACTGTATGTGTTTCTATCATGTGCATAGTATATACAGGGCTATAAGGGGCTTAGTGTAGCAATAACACTCCAATACAGTACAACAGTCTTTATTTCCAGGTTGAGTTTGAGTTGAGGCCAGCCCATCAGTTTTGGGGCTGCCCTGCTGGGACCTCTTGTACATGTATATATATAGTACTGACATATGTTTGACTCACAATAGGTATTTTTTGTGTAAGTGGTTGTAATGCTGGACTGTGCATTTCTAACTCAGCAGTACGACCCTTATCCATCACCATCACCTCCACACAATACACCCTCACATCATGCAACGAACGAAGAACAATATGACAAGGATAATGACCTTCTGTGTCACAAGAAAACTCTATTGGCAGGTTTACAATTCCATTTATTTTAGCTGGTACGGATATGCTACTCGGGACTTTGAAAAGATTTGAATCACACATCACAGAGAAGGTTAGTAAGTCAGATCCTTCAGGCATCTTGTCCCAGTGACACTTCAAGGTGGTATCTAATTCCAAAGCAGCCATTGCTTTTTGCAAAGAAGCATACTGCATTGTGTTAGTTAAACTTCTTCTTTTCTTCTCCTCTTCACTCATCTGCCATTGACCAGCTTGTAAGATGGCTAATTCAAAGGCCTCTTGTCTGCTTCTGATGAGTATCTCTTCTCTAATCTCCTCATCAACAATAGCTTTCATATATAATGTTTTACTAACATCATCTACAAAAGTGGACTGCAAGAGATGTTTGGAAACAGGGAGAGAGGGAGATGGGAGGGTGACCGATGTAGTAATTAATGATGCCATATCACCAAGTTTTTCATTACTCAAGATCACACAGCATTGACGAGGGTACATCCTTAGGGGTACATATTCCAGTTCTACGATATCCTTCTCATTGGGTCCCAGTGTTACAATGCAGTGATTTGTGTTGAACAATCTCATGCTGTCTGTTGATCTATTTTTGAGCATAGAGGTTGATACCGAGAGCTGGGTTAGAGAAGAGGAAGTCGTTGTCTTAGGTTTGTTACCCTTTGGTTTCTTTGGAGTTTCCTGTAGTATTTCTCCCTCAACAATGCGTATTGAGAACTGGGCTGACTCGTTAAACTGGTTTGTAACATTTACTGGTATTGAAATCTTCTCATATAAGCTAGCCACCTTGGTAATGACAGACTGTGTAATGAAGTGAAATATATTACATAATAAATATTATGTGTTTAGTTCATTATAATAATTAAAGTTTAATCATACTAGACAATATAAGCTTAGCTAGTAGTCACTTACTAATGGCTTCAAACAAGAACATTCACCCTTTAAACTGAAAGCTAGTGTTTTCCCTTGTCTTCCTCTTCCTGTCTTACCTAACAACAAGAGAACTGAACTACAAGAAGATAGGAACTTGACAGTGAAGACAACTGACAGAGACACACTACTTCTAGGAGGAACCTAATTAATATACATTATAATCCAATAGTCCATTTAGCATATTACAATTGTACATACAGTTATGCATTTATCAGTACTAAAACAATCACTGTTTTCTCCAAATAGTACAGTTCTGTACTCAAGTGTCTTGCTGCTCTGATTCTCAATATTCACCTGTAATATATGTAGGATGAACAACTTATCATTCACCAGATATATACGTGAGTTCATCATTGCGTTCAATATCTTACAACTCACCTTTTGAATTGATTGTGTATTGAGAATTCCTTTCATTGATATTGTTGTGTTAGGAGTATAGGATGGAAGAGTGTAGAAGAGATGTGCAGAAAATAAGACATGAGCCAAAGGATTAGGAGCAGATAGATCACTCGACTATAAAGAAAATATAATTATTACATGTGTAGTCCTGATCCATTCCTCTATTCCATCAAAAAACTCATCCATCTATCCATTTAACCCTTATAATCCATCTACATGTATCCCTCTATCCTTCCATTCATCCCTCTATTCCATCCATTCATCCCTCTATTCCATCCATTCATCCCTCTATTCAATCCATGTATCCCTCTATCCATTCATGTATCACTCTATTCCATCCATTCATCCCTCTATTCCATCCATTCATCCCTCTATTCCATCTATCTATCCCTCTATTCCATCCATTTATCCCTCTATTCCATCTATCTATCCCTCTATTCCATCCATCTATCCCTCTATTCCATCTATCTATCCCTCTCATCCATCTTCATCTATCTATTTACCTGGATATCATAGTTTAAACCGAGCTCTCTAACAGTTTTGATAAGTAGTAATGTATTATGTGTGACTTGTTCAGGTGTTACTGGTTCACTATACATCTTATTAAGAGGACTATCAACCTGATGACCATATATGGAATGTATACATTGATCATATTTGAAGTGCATACCATATAAGGAGTATAGGCACCTAATACAGATGCTAGGACAGTACAGTCCATTAGGTCAACATCAAAAGTACTAATATGACGAGATATTGATTCTATAGTAATAAGAACAGTTCAGTATTGAAGTACATTAATTCTATCCACTACTCATTTACATAACCATTATTTATTACCTGATCCAAACATACTCCTTCCTTTCTTCTCAAAATGATGATTCAGCCATGCTAAGAGCAATAATTCATAACGACTATAAACATTACTCAAATGTTCTTCTTCTGAGGGAATAATATCTTTAAGATACTTAGGTACAAGAGAGAGAAGCTTAGGTAGGATGAGAACCTGTAAAATGAGAATAACAACATATAGTCTGAGACATCAAAATGCTCTTATATATACCTTTATAATTTGTGCTATTAAATGAGTCCATGTCTTCTCTGAAACATCCTCAAACTCATTCTGTGATACAGAAACCAGGAATGAGGATGTGTCAGGATTAGTGTCTCTCCAGTGACAGAAGTCTTTAAAGTCCATTAAAGCTTCAGGTACAACTATCCACAACAAAGCTCCCTGACTCCTATATTAGAACAACATGAATACGTAACCATGGTTACTGTCGAAACTATCAAGAACATTTTTGTTACGTTATATTTGTAAAAGTGTTAATAATTAATTATATATATACACACACACACAACATCTTCTAGAACACCTCAAGAAAGCCAATACTACAGATAGCTCTTCATAGTGCATGTTAACCCTTTCAGTTCTGGTTTTACAAGGAGCTGGAGTTTGTACTACTCCAGGAGGAAAACGACCACAAATATGTTTGAGTAGATCTAAAAGAGGACCACGAGAAGTACTCAGGGCTTTAGCATAACGTTGTTTAACAGTAGAGACCTCTGCGGGTGGAGTAATGAATGAATGATATACAAGACGTATTAAATCTCCTTACCGTTTCCAACACATTCAACAAGATCTGTCAGCTTTGTAACATTTCGCAATCCCTCAGGCCAACCAAACAATGAAATGTATCTACACAATACTGTCTTACAGTCTCTTAAGTACAATTCACCATACGCAATGGTGGAGCTATTTACACTTGAAAGACCTCTCATACTACAGCTGGTTGATGAGAGTGTACTGTGAGAAGGAGTTGTATTTCTAGATATGTAAGTCTGGGATGGGAGGTGTAGAATGGGTATGAGGGTATCAGGATCGATTTGGAATCTAATAGAACTGAGGTTCTCCGATAAGAACTCGTAAAATGAAAATAAACTGTTATCAGCACACACAGAGAATGGTATCGATTTCCTGAAATATGTAGATAGAGAGATAGATAAATAATTAGATGGAGGGGTAGGCATCATGACAGCACTTACGTTTTACCAGTTCTTCTTTCAGTGAGTGTTACACAGTCACTGATTGAAACTGGTTTAGTTGAAGAAAACGTCAACACACAAGACAACGCAACTTGCGAAACCTGTTTTTCAATCTTGTCAAACTTGTTTGGTAAGTGTGCTGTCATCTGTACTCCATGAGGTAAATACTCAGGCAGTGTTGCTTCCAGCTCTATGCTCCTGAGAAGTCAAATATCGAACAGATAAGTGAGATAACATGATAGCATGATGACATGTATGTTAAGCATTGAGTGTACTGGTCTCATGCTTGTATGCTCAACTCATGCTTATATACTCTAATCATTTTACCATCCTCTTAAAACTCTATCAGACCATGGTACTCATAATCGGCTGAAACGTTTCCTAGAGTTACAACTACGTAGACTCATGCTTATACTGACCCTGTAAAGTCTTTCATTATAACACTGAACTGAGCTTCTACTGTGATTCCCAATGGTACTGGTTGAACAGCTATGTGTTGAGGACTTGTAACGATCCTCTCTGGGATTACTTCAGCAGTAAGCTCTATGTATCGATATGGTTGTGAAGCATTTCCATTTAGAATGAGAGGGATAGAAGATGTATATACACCATGGTGCGCTAGAGGATGAGAGAATGCGTGTTTAGACATACATGTATGATTAGTATTAGTGTTGTACTCACTAGTTACTGTTATGTGTACATGTACATTAGAATATATAGACACTAAGTCTGTTATTACATATTATGTATTGAGAAGTAGACACATTGTTTTGTAATTAATTGTCTCTAGTGCCACCTTGTTAACATGAAAATGTTCAATTGTAAGATGAACAGTTTCTTTTAAATTTAGTTATTGTTAGTTTTAGTTTCATGTGCTATTTTAGGAAGTTGTAGTTAGTCAAGTTTCAGTATACCTTACCTGGACTGAATGAAGCCAAGAATTTGAATGTTTCATTTGGTAACAAGTACCCAACTTCTCCTGAAACTGATGAGTGTGAGGAAGAAGGAGGATTAAAAACAGTGCCAGAAGGAAGGGAAAACTTAAAGGTTCCATCATTAACTCTTTTGTGTGAAAATTCATTGTTGTCAAGACTCATACCCCATGTCAAAGGATCTGAACTGATATTTGATAGTTCAATAACTTGCTAAGAGGATTGAGGGATAAAGATATACATAATATTATATATATATATATATATATATATATATATATATATAGTATACTGTGGCAACCAGTTTAGATTATAATTCTCATCATCTTGTGTATATTGTAATCTGTTAGTGATTACATTAGCTCTCACTTTATTATATATTGGAGAAGTCTTTGAGGAGTTTGAAGGAGTTTGAAACTGAATTTTGCTGTTCTTCACAACAAGTGGAGCAACTAATGTAGTGGCCATTACTCTACGTTTTGGTGTGTCATCATGAGTCGGTACTGAGTAGATGAATGGATGGATAGAGTAGAATGAAGAAGGAAAAGTGATTATAACTTACAGTCATGACCTAAAGCAACTTGTGGTGATGTGTGTGATGGTGGCCAGTGCGATGGAGGAGGAGGAAGAGGATCGTGTCCGTTCACCAACACAGGAAGAATAAAGTCGTAAGCAGCAACCTGCAGCAGTATTGTATGGATATTTGTATGTATGTATGTAAAGTATGTGTGTATGTATATGTATGTATGTGTGTATGTATGTATGCATGCATGTATGTATATATCCATGTATGTATGCTTGTGTGTATGTATATACATGTAAGTGTATGTGTAGTAGTGTGTAAGTGTGTACATTTATGTATGTATGTATCTACATGTTTCGTATGTATATATATGTGTATATGGCCATACATACATCCTTGGGAGAGAAGGTTAGACTACACTGAGCTACACTCCCACTTGGTATAACAATTTCATGAACTCCAGTTGAGGAAGAAGTAGAAGATAAAGCTGTCTCTTCATCTATAAGAGAGTCAGTAGATGTTATATCACATGTGTATAAATGAATAAAAAAAACATTTAATACAAAAATGAAAGAACATGTAGAGATGTCAAACAGAAAAAGTATGTGAACAAGGTTGGGATGATATTTTACTAAACAAACCAATTCCATATAACCTTATATATGAATACCTACGATACTATGAGTAGGTAGCTGTGGTTATATGAAGTGGTTTGTTAATTTAGTTGTTAAAGTATCATCCCAACCTTGTTTGCATACTTTATCGGTTTTGAAATCTCTACACGGTCTTTCATTTTTGTATAAAATGTTTTCTTCATTCTTGTTTCGTTATTTATATTATTTCTAATTGATGTGTCTTGATTCCATTTACCTTTGTATGGGTCTGGATTATTTGGTAAATACACTGAAAAGTCTGGCAGAGATGAGAGGTCAAAGGTCAGATGAACATGCGTTTCACTCTATTAAAGAAAAAGTGTATATTTATAATTATTATACTATGGTTTTTACTTACTCTGTTGTGTATTGCAAATGGAAGAGTTGCTGTTGAACCACAATATACACTACCGAAATTGAAATCATCCTATGTGTATGAAAATTTATAAGATGGATACACGAGTGGATAGATAGATGCATAGGTATATTGATGGATAGATAAGTCAAATTAATATCCACTTACTAGGTTGATACACACTCTTGGCATATCGATACAACCAGTAACCCTCAAGTCCATTGTCTTGCCCTCTTTCAAACGTAGCTTAAACCAACTTTCAAACCTTCCCATTTCTGTGGCACAAAGTTGTAAGAAGAGTTTTGCACTTCCTCCAGCAGGTATGCACCCTGTCATGGGATGTATAGTTACTCCTTGAATGGGAGGATGACATCCCATTACCTGAGGACAAATACACAAATAGATAGTAAAGAAATAGATAGATAGATAAATAGATAGATAGATAGATTGATAGATTGATAGATAGATAGATAGATAGATAGATAGATAGATAGATAGTTAGATAGATAGATAGATAGATAGATAGATAGATAGATAGATAGATAGATAGATAGATAGATAGATAGATAGATAGATAGATCGATTGATTGATTACAAACAGATACACTGTATGTAGATAGATAGATAGGTAGATGTAGTTACATAGAAAGATGGATAGACAGTTGGATATACATGACACTAAGATATGATGTAATAGTCAATTATCATTATACCTGATAGTAAGCATGGCTATCTCCTTTGTTAATACAAGTTATAGTTTTAGTGGTTGAATGATAGAGAGGTGCAGGATTAAAGAATAGTACTGTTTCCTTGAAACTGCATTGAGATGTTCCATACTACATGTAATGAATGTAATTATGATAGAGGTGGGTATGAGGTAGTCTTGGTAACAGATACTAATGCTAAAATGTTTAGTGCGTGTATCTGCTATGGAGACTAGTTATGGCTGTATTCCACAGTATGTAGAACTGGATTATTCAAGTACACAAGTAGCTGTCTATCCCTACCTTCACTATTTGTAGGGTATAAAGTACAGCTTTCTTCACAAATATCAACACAAGTTCTCTTAATCTTTACATTAACTTACTTGTAAAGTACAGTGTATATCTTTACTATCACCTCCCTCCACATTTAAACTAATAGAGAATGTTTGGGGACACTCTGTTACTTCATGACAAAATAATTCACATTGTATAGTACTCTTAGGAGGGACAGTACCTATAATAATGAAACATAATTAGTAACTGTTTTAAACCAAGAACACGTTATCATTCCAAGGCTACACAACTACTCATTAACACATATCAATGTCATGTGAATTCCTTACCATCAGAACTAGAAAAGATCAGATAATCGCTATGGTTACCAAGATCCCATGAATAGTGGGCTGGTACATGATGTGGATTATATAGCGATACAGTACCATGAAGACAAGTGTTGTGTGTAGAAAGTGGAAATTGTGAAAGTGTAATTAGTGAGGGTGAAGGATGTAGAGATATACGAGTAGTAATAGCCATCACTGGTATATTGTAGGTGTGGTCTCGATTGATATGACATTCAATACTCCTGTATACATGTGAGTAATGAATGAATAGATGAATGAATGGATAGATGAATGGATGGATGGATAGATGGATGGATGGAGGGAGGGATGGATGAATGGATGAATAGATGGATGGATGGATGAATAGATGGATGGATGGATGGATGGATGGATGGTTGGATGGATGGTTGGATGGATGGATAGATGGATCAATAAATGGTAGGCTGCATAATGATCTCACTGGTGATATTCACCACATGAATGAGAAGTAAAAGCCACATTAACAGGAGTATAAGAGTGAGGTGACAAAATGAATGTCCACTGAGAGTCATTCCCATCAGATGAGAGAATCCGAAGAGAAGGAGACGAGATCTGATATATAAAATCAAAGGGATCTGTCTGTTTAACATTCCATGGTTTGTATGTACATACCTTCATTGTACACATTACATGTTGTGACAGATAATTTTTCATTTTAATTTCTCTAACTATCTTTGTATCTACCACTACTTCACCTAACTCAAGAGTAGCAGGATCTGTAATATACATATATATATATATATAGGGCATGATAGTATTCAATATCTTTATCTGCATATAATTATAAGATTTCTATACCTATGATTGTAAACTGTTTTAGTTAATGTATATATAACTAAAACCCATTCAGTAAGAAATCATGAATCTTAACTAAGTGTAAATGTTATAGGACTATAGAGTAATAAATCCCTTTTAACTTAACTAAAAGTGATTATTATTATCATATGTATTATATTATACTAATACTATTTCATACCTATTTGTATTTTAGTAAGTTGTTTAGGACTCAATATAAACTGACATTGTTCAGCCATTGAAACTGAACAAGGTTTAGTAATGGGAGAGTCAACTATTTTTAATTGTTGTGTTGTGGCTTTATACTGATCTTCTGTTGTACATATTGTCTCTGAGAGAGAATCAGTTTGTACCATGCACTCATCCATTTCAGATAAATGTGGAGGGAAAGTACAAGGAGGAATAATTCCAGCTGCTGGTTGTAGTCCGATATCAGTTGAGTTATAATATGCTTCATTCCCTAGTTTCCTGAAGAGAAATCACATGATGAGGTGCTGTATTTTGATGTCCGTTCATCCCTTCTATACATTATCCATTCTACTATCAACTCAATCGTCCATACACCTAACTTTCTATGTAACCATGTACTCATCCATTATTTACCTGTCCATCCATCCATCCATCCATCCATCTATCTGTCCATCCGGCTGTTCATCCATCCATCCATCTGTCTGTCTGTGCATCCACCCATCCATCCATCCATCCATCCATCCATCCATTCATCCATCCACTCATCCAGTTTTGGGTGTGATAAATACGTTTACTTGTCTATGTTTCTTTTGAGTCTCTTCTTCCTCTTGTCTTCAAGATAGTGCTGGTAATAATGTCTGTGTTTCATTTTAACTAATGCCTCATTATCATCCAGAGCGTAATCAGGATCAATATAAGTGTGTCTCCTTACTTTAGTGAATGCGGTACTAAACAATGATAGAGCTAATTGACAACTGGAACCATAAGCTAATTGTACACACATGTATATATTATGAATGGTGGTGATCTCTTTGCTATGCTAATGTACACACACCTGACTATCACTCTCTTATCATGAGGTCTAATACTACAAGACAGGTCATTCAGCGTTGCTTCATTCGTTTTGGTTTCTTTTCTCTTACACACACTTTCTGCTACAATACCAGATCCGACAAGAGACACAGAGTGGGAGTATATAACTTCTTTTTTCTCCCCAAACTTGCCTAAAACATCTACAATCAATGATCCATTCAATCCACCAAACTGCTTTGGATGGAATACAACATTGAATTCCTCTTTTGCTCCAGGAGAGAGATTTCCCTTATTTGGTTGTATCTTATAATGAGCGGGTATTCTAATAATATAGTTTATAGGTAGAGTATCAGAGTTGTTATACAGTATAAACTGCTTGTAGTGTGGTAGTCCGGTACTACTTGGTCCAAAATGAAGCTGTTTTGAAGGTGTAGATGAGATATCTACTGGAAGAGCTGATACAGTCACACCAAGTTCAACACCTGTAGTATTGAAAAGTATATACACTTATTAACTCTGACATATTTTGATATCTTACCTCCTCCTTCTTCACTTTTCATACTTCCACTGACTGGTAAAAATCTGATAAAAATTGCATAGTCCCTTCTTGATGCCATACCCTGATGGTGGTTCCATCCTTTTTCTGATGACTGGAATATCGGAGTGAATGTTAACTCAACTGGATGAGTTTCATATGGCGACAAGGTTCCTTCATTAGGCAAAACCTGAGGATAGAAAGTTTTATCAATATTACTCTCATATATCATTAATTACTTACTCTCAACATCTTGTCAGTGGCTGGAGAGGTTCCTTGTTCTTTCCATGAATTCTGATATAACCCTCCGCTAGTACAAGCCATTGATATGTTTCCACTCATATCAACACCCTATAAATAGATAGATAGATAGATACATGTAGATAGATAGATAGCTTTACTGACCTGCTCAAACCCAATACATTGATTATCCATTAGAGCAATATAGCTCACACTGGATGGACTATTATTATAAAGCATCACCTTCTTATTTACAATTGTTCCATAGTACGTAGGGTCAAGAGATAGTGCTTCCATTGGGGACAGGTTTGTAGGGTCTAAAATCTCCAGTTTAGCAACTACTATGTCCCCTGTAATTAGTATTTTCAATCCCTTGTTATCAGGATCTGTTGCAACACTAGACGGACAGACAGACAAACAGACAAGTTGAAAGAGATAAATAGATGGAATGATTATCTATGTACCTGATAGATTCACGAATGGAACATATTTCTTTGCACAATAGATTAACCTTCGAGACAAAAACTCATGTATAGTAATTATGGTAAATATAATTACATTCACTTTACCTTTATTTCACATGTGGATCCCGACTCCAGGAACCCCTCAGTTGGGTTCACGGTGATATATGACGGCAGATGAGAGGAGAAGAGAGAGTACTTCCCCCGGCCAGATCCTGTATTGGATACGGTAATTGTACGTGTTAGCATTTCATGGTTCCGTGCAGAGTGTCCAAATTCAACAACTGAAGGTGTAAAAGTGATGTTTGGAGCAGGAGGGTCGCTATATATAGAGATGAAATGTATGTATATGTCATAAATATAAATTCATAGTTTAGTTATAGTACCCATTAATTGGAATTTTTAATTGCAAAACATCATCTGCAAACATTTCTAGAGTACCCTTGTGAGCTATTCCTGTTTTTGGTGGACAGTAGTTTATTGTAACTGGTAGACGAAGTCCAGCAGCTAAAATTCTCTCATCCCTCCCAGTTAGTAATGTGAACACCTGGAGATGACATCAATAAATACATAGATACTAATTGCATATATAGATGAACATATCTAATATGCAAACCTTATCTGTGTCTTTTGACAATGCAGCTCTAAGCTTTCTAGAAATTGCTGTGCAATTTTGGACATGATGGGTAATTCTTTGTTGCTTTCCATCATTGACGAAATCCACACAATCAACAGAGTATTGAACTATCTTTCCTTCTCCCAGTATATTAGCCATTATATACTACAACTGAGATTGCAGCAGCTAAAACTAACTGCAGTCACACACCTCCTGCAGGCCTGAGATTGTGTGATGGTTGCTACGGGATACGTCTACTCAAAGAGGGTGGGCCTCATTGCAGTTGCAGGACCACCCACGTGTTGCACAAGAGAATGCAACATTTCATGATTTAGGTATATGATTGCATTCAAAAAGTCATTTGTGATTTATTTCAGGCTACGAAAGAGAACAGTTAGTCCTTTAAATTACTTTTTTTCAATGGAGGTTAAAGATCAAATACATAGTGCTGTAGGAACAGGTAATACTGGGAGGTTTTCAGATTCCAAAGTTGTAGTCCCCTCTGAGATGGCTACTGATCAATGTGTTCAGGTGTTACAAAGAGGTGGTGTCATAGCAGTTCCTACAGATACCATATATGGTATTGCAGCATCTGCAATTAATACTGAAGCAATTGAAAAAATTTATTCCATAAAAGGAAGAGATCAAATGAAACCAGTTGCCATCTGTGTAGGAAAACCAACTGATGTTGACAAGTATGTATACGCATTGGAACTTTATCATTTATATGTATAGATGACAATTAGCATCACACGTTGTTACATAATATGTTATATCTTACATTAGATGGGCATATAATACAGTCAGCACTGAATTATTGAATCAACTTCTACCTGGCCCAGTGACATTAGTCTTAAGACGAAGAGAGTCTCTTAATCCTTGCTTGAATCCTGATAGCAGTACTGTTGGTATTCGTATACCCAGCAATTCCTTTATTGTAAAGTTAGCTCAGAGATTTGATGGGCCTATAGCTCTCACAAGTGCTAATGTAAGTAATGAGAAGAGTACTCTACGTGTTGAGGTTAGTGATACATGTACATAACATAATAATCTTTAGTTATACAGTGTGTAATATGATCTTAATTTTCAGGAGTTTCAGAGTCTGTGGCCTAAACTTGATTTGGTAGTTGATGGAGGTATGATTGGGCATGGGGATGAAAAAGAAGGTGTGGCCTCAAGAAGTGGATCAACAGTAGTTGACCTTTCAAAACCAGGATTCTATTCAATCATACGTCAAGGATGGTGAGTGGGTGGAGACATGTTAAATTATTTGTTGATTTGTTATTTCTTTCCTCAGTGCATCTATTAAAACTATTGAACAATTGGAGGAATTTGGTCTTACTAGAAGTACTTGAACAATATCAACTTACACTATTATATTATAATAGTATTCATTATTCATAATTATATTAATTACTGTATTAGCTAACTAACTAATGGGCGTAGCTGGGGAGTACTACACTACACTTGCGCAAGAAAAATTAAATTTACGTTGCTGTTGAACAAATTCACCTATGTATAAGTCTTCTCCGATCGCTGTTAGGAACAGATCTTTCTCGTCCACTTCCTCCAGTTCTTCATCGCCAAGATCTGGAACAGATAGACGTGTAAGCTACTGCAAAATAATATACTATCAGTCTCGTTTATGTTGATTGTATCTTTCTACGTATGCCTTGCTGTTTAAACTACGATATTTATTTATCCATTATTATTTTATCTATCAGAAATCTGGTGTACCACAAGTTGAGGTAGGAGCACCTTGTATGCGATGTGGAAGAGGATGTGAAGGGTTGCTCTTACATGTATGGAGGTAATATTATATACTGTTCTTGCATCTTTGAAAAATGCTTTGTGCATGTATCACAGATCATCGAACTTTTGATATGCAGGGATAATTGATATGATACCTTTAACTATTCATATATGGAATGAAAGCAATGTCCCTCCTCCATATTGATGTAGTAATAGATGTAATACATACATTCCTTATCCATTCCACTGAGAAAAGCTACAATATGTTTGGTCTTTCTTCATTTTAAATATTATTATTATTTATTTAACTATACTATTAGCACATTGCAGTAATATAATATACAATGCTGTTACATATCTCAGGGAATTCATAATTCATTACTATGTTACTTTATACCAGGAAAATGTGTATCAATTGTCGTTGCCCAAGAGAAATTCATCAAGTAACATCATTTGACCCTTTACAAAGGGGTTTTGAAAAATTGAGTCTTGGTGAGCGGCAGGAAGAGTCAAATCTCTTGGATTATGTGTGGTATCCACAAGGAGTGACAAATGATATGGTAATTATTAAAACAACTATATCTATCTTGTTACAAACTATTTATTTCATATGCAGGTCAAACGATATATGAGTTCTATTCCATATACTCCTATTAGAGGGAGTGAAGGTGAAAAGAGAAGGAATAAATCTTATCTGATGCAACTCCCACCTCATGATCTAGATCCAGATGTTTGTCATAAACTCACTGATGTTGAACGCAAGAGACTCGTTAGAATTGCTGATAAAAGCAAAACTCGTGCTTATGGAGTGGGCAATGTAGAAATGGTACATATGAAAGAGACTAAGGTATGACATTACACCAAATGGAATACTAGACAGATGTATAGATAGATAAAAGTGTGCTCTTGCTTAGCCCAGAGACTATATTGAAGGGAGGAAGTCAGACTAAGATTGAGAATATATTTTTGTTCTGTATATCTAACATGCAGGTTTGTTGTGATTGCAAAGAGGTGATTAAACCCGGTATGATATATATATCATCTAATCGAGCTCCCTCTGAACAAGTATGGCATCCAGCATGTTTTTGTTGCTCTGAATGTTCTGATCTTCTTGTTGATTTGATACATTTTTACGATGAAGACAATCAGAAACTATACTGTGGAAGACATTATTTAGAACTTAAGGTTCCTCGATGTTTTGGATGTGACGAAGTAAGTTTTATTATGTCTAATCATTATAATTGTTAACATTTATGATGTATAGCTGATTGTAGCTGACACATATACTGAAGCAGAAGGAAAGAAGTGGCATAAACAACACTTCTGTTGTGAACGTTGCGATGATCCTTTGCAAGGAAGAAAATATGGCAACTATGAAGGTCGAATACTTTGTGAGCGATGTTTCAACAAGCATGCAGCTGACAGCTGTACAAGATGTCATATGAGTCTTTCGCTTGGGACAAAGACAGTGAATAAACTTGGATTGAGTTTTCATGAAGGATGTTTTGTTTGTAAACGATGTCGAGAGAGTCTTTATGATCGTAAGCATTATTTGGCAGAAGGTGATGTCTTGTGTGATGAATGTATCCAGCCAGTTGCCCAATGTTGTGCTTGCAAAGAGGGTATATTGCCAATTGTCGACTTTTTAACGCACGAGTCACGAGCATGGCACTCCGAGTGTTTTTGTTGCATTTCATGTAGGAGATCACTTGTAGATCAGGGTTTTCATGATTACGATGGAAACTTAATGTGCGAGGATTGCTACTTGCAGAAGATTAGCAAGAAATGCTTCAATTGTCACAAGCCGATTACTGGGAAAGGAATACAGTTCAATTTTAGTGTATTCCATTCAGATTGTTGGGTATGTACCGACTGCAGAAAACCTCTGAGTGGCAAGAAGGCTCAAGAAAAAAACGGTGAACCGTATTGTCAAGCATGTATTTTAAAGTTTGCAAAGAAGTGTGTGTCTTGTCAAGGACCTATTACATCTCGTCATACTATCTACAAGAAGAAACCTTATCACTTGAGTTGTTTCAAGTGCACTAAGTGTGGTATCCCAATAGGGAATAAGTCTTACTATGAAACGAGTCTTAACGATCTATTATGTGAACAATGTGCTGAAAGAGACGATTAACTAATTATTTTATAATTATTATACTTATAATAATTTTGTTATTATCTTTTTTTTTACAAGATTTTAATTTCTAACACGTGCAGTTACAATTTGAAAATAGCCTATACTGCGCATGCGTAGCGCGTACGAATACGCATGCGCAGTAGGTTTAATGTTTGACTCCACCCATTTATAAGCATGGCCTCCGAAGTAGTGAAAAGGAAGGATGAAGAGGAAGACAAAGAAAAGAAACCAGAAATAGAAACTTACTCAGTTGACAGAGAAAAGGTTGAACAGTTGATAAATAAACGTTTCAAATCAAATCATTAGATTTACAATCAATATACAGACATGCCCATTTCTTTTGAGAGTGTTTTGTAGTGAAGGTCGACATCACAGGTATGTTAGTGAACTAGTAGTAAATATATATACATATGTTTCTTGATATTTCAGAGCTGAAGAATTCTCACGAGGAAATGCTCCTTCTAATGAACTTCAAATATACACTTGGTTAGTAAGAAAAATTAGTGACACCTTATGAATGTATGTGTATGTATCATTGTTGTTATATTTATCATTTAGGATGGATTGTACTTTGAGAGAACTGATGTCACTTATTAGAGAAGTCAATCCAGAAACGAGACAAAAGGGTACTCTATTCTCATTTTCAACAGTTTATCCAGACATGAGAAGGTGTGTGCAAATATTCATATTGACTTGCGTTTATTGTGATTTCTAGAGGTGGTTTCCGGTTAAAGGATCTTGGACAAACCTGTTCTGGTAGACGAGGAAGTGATGATACAATATCTCTATATTCTCGAAAGTTTCAAATTGGGGACTATATTGACGTAGCTATTTCTACTCGTCCAACAAGAGGCAGAGATCGACCTTATTAACACAAACTATTTCACTTCACTGTTTCTTAATTATCAATAATAAATGAAGTATTTTTAGGGTATTGAGTAATTTTATGGTTTTTCTTCATACTTCTTCCAAGCTATATCAAACTGGTCTTTAGTTATTTCTGCTCCTTTTTTACATGTCAATCCAGTTTCATCAAGACTTAGCTCACACATTTCCATGTCATCCTTTCCTGCAATAATTGTTATATATATATATAATTTATTTGTAAATAATTAAACATGAATGTACCTGCTACAAGAAGAAGGGGCGTGGCATGTGGATGGAGTTCTAGTTGTCTAACGATCCATTGTCCTTTGAAATGGGCATACCACCAACCACGACTCTTGTTCAGTTGATCTTGTGAAGAAGGACGAAGAAATGGTACTCGAAAATATCTATCTCTTTGCTCTGAATCAGTAAATGTTCTAGCTCCGCCCACATCACTCATCACATCTTGCGGTATACGATGTGTCCTTGCTTCCTCCTCTCCTGATGTTTGCTTAGAATTTCGTGATCGCCATGCATGGTAAACCTTTAAACGACGATGCAGTTCCTCACGACAATCATTTAGAAAACTAACATCTATTATAGAAGTGAAAACAAACATATACACATATATGTACATACATACTAGCACACATACTAGCGTTGTTTTAGTTTGACAATAGCTAGTTTTAGTTATAGTATGATTAGAACAACAACACATACTGCGTACTATACATACATACCACAAGATGTGTTAATGGAGTCTCTTAGCTGTGCATAGCTCCATTTGGTTAGATCATATTGTTTTATTGCAGCTTGTACTCTCCTGTTGACTGGATTAGTTGATCTCTGAAGTTGTTTCTGTAATGATGCTGTATGTTGCTTTTGTTTATACTTTAGTTGCTCTGAAATCACTGTTTGAGACTGTGACTCTGTCTGCATATTTGGGTATATATACGCATAGAAATCGTAATGGTATCATTATTACTTGTGCTAATCGCAGTGCTAGCTCAAAATCTCTTCTTTCTTGTTCGGCAGCTGCAGCAAGCTTCATTTCTTGTTCCATATCTTCCTTCATTAGCTTGAACTGATAAGAGGGTACACAGTATTGCATTCATATTGTATAGGAAACTCACCCCTAATAATCTATCAGATTCTTCTTGGTTTAGTTTACTACGTCCTATTCCTTGCAGCTCAGCAACTCTATAGAAATGAATCATAAACTATCAACATTAGATAATGATTTATATACATACCTTTTCCTTTCTTCTTCCTCCTTTCTCGTTCTATCAATCTCCATTTCTTCGTGGAGTTGTTTTAACTTTACAGCCTCAACTTCTCTTTTCATCTTTTCATGTTCCTAATATGTTTTACTATGATATAAAGTTTACATGTATCATACTATTCCATACTTGTATTTCTATTAGTTTTCTCATTTTCTCTCTTTCTTCTTCCTCTACTTTCTGTTGTTCCTGTCGTGCTTGTATCTCATTTGTCAAATTCTCTAAAGCATTAAGTATATCATCATACTGTTTCTCTATTTTATCTTTCTGAATTACTTCCCTCTGAAACAAATGCAATACAATATATAGTTTACCAAGAAGGAATAGTATTACTTTAATTGTGTGAATTTGTTCATCGATTTCAGTATCCAAATCTGAAACTCGTTTTACCAGTTTAGCTCGATCAGTTTGCAAACTTGAGACTAAGTGAAAACATTAATTTATGAAGTAAACTGTATTAATAAGCAGTGATCATTTAAATATTGAAACACTTTGTACAAATGCTTGCGATGACAAACCTAGACTTCCAAGCTCTTGTGTTGTTAACTTCAGCTGTTGAAGATTCTTAATACCACGAAACCTTTTTAGTTGTAAGAATAAATTGTTATAAATCAATTTACTTACTAACGTACCGTGGTCTATGTCTCTTTATAGCTAGGCAGGTACGAAGAGTTGACTGAACAATCAATGCATTTTCCTGTCTGTATTGTATTTTACGTGTCACTGAATGGCAAAGGTGTAAAATTATAATAATGTGTTCCTTATATAACAAAAGTTTTTAGTTTTTGGGCCTATAGGCTTACATTTTTGTACTGCTATTGCTCCATAGATTACTTTACGCCATTGTTTACAAACTAGCCATCTTTGGACTTTGTTTACCATAGCAACAAGGTTGTCAGGGTTACTGTGCATAACTTCATCGAACTCTGCAAACTAAAAAATTAAAAAATATATATGAAAATACTGGATGATATTATATACACACAAACCTTTCCTGCTTTGAAGAACACTTTATTATTTCCAAATTTAAATTGATTCTCTCTCACACCGACTGCTCTAAACAATGCTTCACAAAATGTACGAGGATCTAGTCGAGCTAGTTTAGCTGGTAACACAGACTTGTACCTATTAAATAGATGATGGACATGAGTTATAAGGATACATATTAGTTACATGTTATAGAGGTCAATGAATTGTGTTCTGGATGGATAGCCCCCTTCCATTAGTTTCAACACTGCGACTGTACCTGTTAAAACAGACAATTAATGTCAATATGGAATGAGGATTTTAAGTTTGTAATTACCTCCACACTGTAGTTGCGATAACACTTGTCCACCAATAAACTTGCCAGGTAACATCTGCAGATTAGGTTTCACACAACGAATGAAACTCGCCTCCTAAAATATTTACGAACCCAAGTACTGTGTTTAATATCTGTATGTATAAAACTTACAGTCTTTCTTAACCTTTTCATCAAGTCATCTAGCTGTGTCTGTTGAGAATTTAAAAGGGTAAAGCATGCATTTAGTCTCTGTTGACAGCTTCATACAACAGCTATTAATGTCTGCTTCTCGAGTTTCATCTCATAACACACCCAAATATATATTTATTACTTACAACTACATACATTCATTGTATTGACTAGATAATGGTATAATACAAATTACCCTGAACTTGCAGCTAACACTGTCCAGTACAAGCTTCTTTGCATAGCTCCCAGTTGGGTCTGATGAAGAACGTGGAAATAGCCCCTTTACAAATGGGTCTACACTTGTTGTTATCAGTTGCTCTAAGCTGCCGTGAAGAGAATCATTATTTTTATCAAGAAAGCCAGTCTAAGGAGAAAGCTTATAGATTATTGTTAGACATTTAACTTAATCTCACAGTTTTGTAGCAAACAGCTCCAGCGAAATGTCGTACAATGAATGCCTCTTCATCTCGAAGAGATCTTTGCTGGCTTAGCTTAGATTGACGAGGTAGAAGGAGTCGAAAGTGGTTCTTGTAACTAGAGTGAACAAGGAAAGTAAAATGTTCACTTGATCCTCTGGGAAGTCGACATTCCTCATCCAGAAGATCAATAATACCAGACCCTTTGGATTCAATAAGATCTGAAGAAGGAGTATGAAAATGTTTCACAGATAAAATATATTAATGGTATTACCAATGCAGTCTTGGTTGTCTATATATCGAGTGGTTGGTAATCCTAGTCCTTCGATCTTATATAACTCCAACTCCTGTCAGTGTTGCATGAAGAAAATACGCTTATAGAGTCAGATATAACACATCTATATATGCATTCACTCAGTACTATAATGAGAATGCTAAAACTACAGAGGTAGGTTGTACTGCAAAGATAACTTTGAACCATGCAGTATATACTATTTCTACTCACATCCTTAAATACTCTTTCATTGAACAGTTGTTGAAGTTTTTCGTTGCAATAGTTGATGCAGAACTGTTCAAACGAGTTGAACTGATAATACTCTTTTAGTAAAAATCAGAATAATTAACACACTTGCAATAAAGAATTGCACATACCAAAACCAGCAATATCAAGAACTCCAATATAATACTTTGAAGCAGAGAAAGGGAAACATTTATTAACTCGTTCTATTACCCAATCAAACAGTCGAACATATATTGCTTTTGATAAAGCATCTCGTGCATTCACAGCCTGTTCAGGCTTGAGCGGGACGCTATATATACAATGATATGGTAAAATTTAACAGATGAGTCCTATTGAGCTAACTCACTTAATAATGGTACCAATAGCTCCTTTCTTTGTGGTTGTCATAATACGAGAAGTTAAACATCTTCTTAAATCATCCACAGCAACTCCTAATAAATTGGCCACACCCACTAATGATCTTTCTGTCTTACGAGACACTAAACTCCCTCCTGAGACAAGAATAAGTATAAAATATGTCTTCTTCAAGGTTAATCTACCTTTCTTGTCACTTGTGTCATCCTCAAACAGAATGTTACCCAGGTGCAAGACTGCAGCTGCCACTCGAAACAAATCAGCCTTTTCTTGCCCTGTCATTCCTATGCAGTCCATTGAAGCAATTAGGTTGTGATATTCCTCTTTGTCATTCATTTCATGGTCTAAACGACTAGACGAGTCAAGATACTGAAAAAAAAAACAGGGTTCCAATATCCTAGTATGATGTCGATCATTTTGTCTGTCTACTGAATTAGCTACTACTGAATCGTCTTACTCACTCTGTCTCTGTCGTAGCCTCATACCCAGGCTCTTAAGATGGTGGCCATCTTGAGAACGTGGCTACGAGACTATCTCTGTCCATGTTAAGTATATATGTACGTATGTATTTACAATATTCATTCTATATCTAAAGCTCACCACATAGTTTTGGTGTGGGTCAATACCTAATGCTTGTTTCATATCATTAGGGGCTCCTGCTAACATATGATAGAAAATATGATAATTCCTCTCTTCATTCATTTGAGAGCAGACACGAGATTTTTCCAAGAGATAATGTGAAATGTGACCTCCGACAACTTGAAACTGGAGAGACCAAGATTTAAAATAGTGAGGGCAGGAAAGACAAAATATCCTACTTGTGCATTGAAATGAATTTCCAAAAACTTTCCAAATCGAGAACTGTTATTATTTCTCAGCGTTTTGGAGTTGCCAAGGGATTCCAGTAAAGGATTAGCTATGCAAGATAGAATCATAATAAACACGAGAGTTATGGTATTGATATTATACCTTCCACTATCCTCTTTTCTATTAATCCTGATGAAGCTCCATAACTTTTCATTAAATAGCGTAGAATGTGTTTAGTTGTTTCAGTCTTACCTGCTCCACTTTCACCTGTATACCAGTTTATGTAATATACAACTCAATTAGTTCCGACAATGAATAATTATAAAATGAACACATGCAACACTATCATTTGAATGTTTCGAAATTATAACATACCACTAACAATAATGGACTGGCACATTCTATTAGTCCTCATATTTCTATACACCTTATCAGCTGAATTAAGATAACACACACACACATAACTACCTTTCTATATGTAAGAGATTGTGTGTGAGAGGTACCTATAGCGAAGACATGGGGTGGCAGTACACCAAGTGATTTGCCTTTGTATCGATGGGCAGTATTGACTGAGTACAAGTCATTAATTAGTTTGTATGGGTTGACTGCAATTAAAATATTAGCAACGTAGCTCTGTAATCATGGATGAATGAAGAATTATTAACTATCACATATCTTCAATGCTATTTATCGCTTACATAGATCAGGTCATTTTCATATCTTAAACGAACATTCTGCAGTAGAGTTGCTTCATTTAGATAAACTAGAGAACCTAGATAGTTGATGCAAGGATGTTATGATGAAAGTTATTTATTAGCGAAGGAATAACAAGCAAGTTTATATACATGGATATTAGTTAGTTTATCTTACAACATGCATCACCCGGCCTATGTCCATGTTACATATAATTAATTTCCATTTGTTGCATGTATGTGCATATAAACAGCAGTAATTATATACTGACTTACAGTTGTCTTCTACATGCGCATTGATGACTTCATCAAGAGCAGGATAAACATCGTCGTAGAATGCAGTAATAGTCTACAAGAGATTGCAAATGAAACATGTAAAGTATTGTACTATAATATAGTGACTGCATTAATGCATTTCAATCATGTTATAAATGCTTTTTGCACTGCTAATAATTGCTGCTTCTATATCGTCCACCTATTTTTTGCAAGACTGCAGCAACAGCTCCACCCATTGTTTACCTTTGCAGGATTGTCTGCAGTTTCAATTGTTAAGGAGTCGCCTCCAACATCTGTAACATATCCCAACACATATCCTTCAATAGGATCTGGAGCCCATACTCTATCTTTTTTCTCTGCATTCATGACACAGTTACTTAGCTGCATGCAGGAACACCCCACTTTGGAGCCGATCCTTTTGCGCACGCGCGATCTATACCGCAATTAATTTTTTAGTGGAAAGAAAATTTTAAAATTCATTATGCATATGCTAAATTCCAATGGGTGTAGTTCACTGTTATGGCTAAAAGAGGAGAAAAGGTTACTGTCATTGGCAGGTAGGGGGTCTAGAATCATGTTATTAATGTGAGATATTTATTTCATAATACAGTGGTATAATAGGAAAAGCATGGGCATCGGTTAGTTTAGTATACTGATGTGTATGGTGTATTATGATAAAATTCATTTCAGTTATTTCTACGAGGAGGTTACAGTGTAGTTCTGTATGATATTGTGTTTACTGATACTTCTCTAAGTCAGAAGGCAGTAGAAGCAGTGTGTAGCAAAATACATGTTATGAATGCCGAAGGATTACTTAATGGTCTGAATGTTGATGATTGTATGTCCAGATTATCTACTGCAGCAGAACTTTCAGAAGCTTTACAAGATGCTATATATGTACAAGTCAGTTGTATGTAATCTTGTAATGATATCCCGTTTCATGTTTCCAAACTTAGGAATGTGTTCCTGAAAATGTAGAATTGAAAATCAAAGTCTTTAAAGAACTTGATAAATTTGCCAGTGATGATATGATATTGGCTAGTTCTACATCTTGTATCGTTCCCTCTAAATTTGTATCAGATCTGTGTCATAAAGATCAATGTATCGTCGCTCACCCAGTAAGCGTTTAAGTCAATCTACCTAGCATTCATACATTCATCTGTGAATCCATGCATTCATTCTTATATTCTTGCATGCTTGCCTCAATTCATGCATTCTTTGATGCTAATATTTATTTTATTTATAGCTAAACCCCCCTCAGTATGTTCCTGTTGTGGAAATATTACCAAGTCCATACACTCGTCAATCCATTGTAGATAGTGCTGTGGCAATAATGAAAAGATTAGGTCAATCTCCGATAATTGTAAAAAAAGAAACGAATGGTTTTATAATAAACAGATTACAATATGCTCTTATAATGGAAAGCTGGAGACTCGTTGAAGATGGAATTGCTTCACCAGAAGATATCGATACTGCACTTACCGATGGATTGGGCTTGCGATATTCGGTTTTGGGACCATTTGAAGTTATGCATCTTAATGCGAATGGTGTGAAACAGTATTGTGATCTATATGGGAGAAACATAGAAGAAGTTTGTGAGACACAAAATGTTCGATCACTTAGCGGAGAAACACTTGATTCTATTCAAAGTAAGTTAATGTTATAAATGTAAAACCATTAAAGCCTGTTGGCTTATTGCACTTCAGCAATAACTATTGTATTTTAATGTATTTATTTGTTTCCAGCTGCTATGGAATCCAAAATCCCACTTGATAAGTTAGATGAAAGAAGGAAATCAAGAGATGAAAAATTGGCCGTTTTGGCCCAACAGAAAAAAAGGATCAACTAAAAATTACCAATACTTAGAAGAATACAAAATCGTCATTCGTACACCAAATAGATTATTTATTAGATGTAAAATGTATTATATATTTTATTTTTTAATGGTATAGTTGCTAAGTGAGTCATACATCCTCAATCCATCAATATAAATCCACTCCATTGCTTTAGCAGGTGACAACAGCTTGCAGTAATGAAATCCTGCTGTTAACTTTATTTTGAAATCTGTTGGTGTACGCATCATTGGTGAACTGACTTCTACAACTTTACGCCCTGCTGAGTTTGTTATGTGTTTATATTCTAGTGGGTTCCAGATCCATAATGGTCCAGCATTGTATGGACCTTTGTCTTTCCCAAATATCATATGTTCTCCTAATTTCATGAATCTTGCAACAGAATTTGCTCCACTGTTCTTCAATGCCCATTCATATGATGCTTCATTAATGATTTTACAAAGAGATCCTCCATCTGTTGTGTTAAAATCAATGTTTTTCATTCCTGCTGCCTCCATTACTGCCTGACGCGAGGACATCTTACATCGTATTTCTGTTGCTGATGTTGCGAAAAATGAAGTGTCAACAAGTTTATCTCCCTCCACATAGATACACTGAGAGACTGAACTTGTATTTAATAGGCAAGACTTGCTATAAGTCGAACAATTGTTTTTTATCTTCGGTAAAGGAACTGGGATCTGATAGACTGGATGGAATTCATCTTTATCTATAACCTGGTTACCTAATCCACTCATTATTCTCTGTGCCTCTTCAGACCATGGACAGCCTGTGGTACAAGTTGGTCCAGGTGGGTTATTATTGCATGGTGGATTAAAATGTGTTGATCCCTCCATTTCATAAGCTTTGATTAGTGGTTGCACAAACGTTTTGGTTTCATTTACGACCTTATCTATGAATTGAAGATCAGTCTTGCTACCAGCAAGCTGTATGGATATGAATGCTTTGGTGATGTTTGCTAATGCAGTATGCGCATCATCATATGATATTTCAGGTTTCAAATCTCTATCTTTAACTAAGAGAGGAGGATTACCAGATGCAAACTGCATATGGGAGAGTCCGGGGATAACAATTACAGGGAAATCTTTGATTGCTGTGTCAGGTGTTTTGGTATGCAGAATTTGGTGATAGAATGATACCATGATACGTGTAACATGACAAAGTCCATCTTTCTCACCTCCAATTGTTAATGTGGGTACAGGATATGATCCATTGTAATTGGCTCTGGATAAAAAGGACCCCATTAATATCTGCCCCTTAATATTGTCTGGATAAGATTGAACATAATTCTCCAATACCAATCCACCTAATGAATGACCAGCTAGAAATACTTGATCAGATTTCATCCCAACATCACTCATTTCTTTAAGTACACGTTCAATACCTCCCTTGATTATAAGCGGTTCTACTACATTCAAAGTATATTCTGGTATACCTACCCATACTGTGTACTCCGAAGCTTTTTGTATTGCATTCATTAATGGGACATATTGGCTTGGTTTGATAAAAGCACCTTGTATCAATACAAGAGCTACATCACTCTTGCCTTTCTTCAAGGGCTGCAGTACAATATCATCAGCTGCAAAAACATTGGCAAATGTAAGAATGACGAAGAGAAGTGCTAACATCATCCTCCCAGTGCTCCCACATAAAGCACACACATGATCATTATGTAATATTACAGTCAACCACGTGTTTTCCGTATATCTCAGTATATTTAAGCACGTGGAATATGTTTGGTGAAGAGGCTAAAGACGAAGTTGACTATAAAGAGTTAGTCTCTAACAGTGACAGTGAGGTAGGTAAAAAAATGTATCACTTTTTGGAGTTTTAGCTTGTATATGTAGACAGAAAATGACAATGAACACGAGGAGCTGCTAAGAACAATAGTATCTCTTGGACGAAAGAAGTGTGAATGTTTTTATTATATATTCTTGAAGTCATTATGTAATTAAAAAATCCAGGACTTTAGAACAAAGAGATGAACCTTCATTGACCGTGTCAGAATTTCATTTATTTCATAAGTCCGAAGGTTAGTGGGTATGTCTATAGTTGCCATGGTGATTATCATATGCCATATAAAGATGCAAGTTGCATTACACCAAGTGATCTATTGTCCGGTCTATCAAATAAAAAGGGTTTACGTCAACTAAAGTTAAGATTAGTGAGTATAGTCATACATACATGTAGTTAAATACATACCCTATGTATAATGTATATATACATGTACTTGTTAAGTATGTATGTCACTTGTAACAGGACAAAGTTAATAGCAAATCTACACCACATCTACTGAAGTCTCTTTCTAAAGTGAATAAAGAAAAAGTATGTTTGTCAAACGAATGAGAGTGTTCAATGTTGATGTGGTTTGTTTTCATGGTAGATACATCGTAAAGGGGCGTATGATAATTCAACAGTAAAAATATCAAAATGGGAACCCATTGTTAAACACAACAGAAAGGTCAGACATATTTTAATAGCTACTGAGGGAATATTGAACATCTTTTAGGTAGAACATTTGCATTTTCCTGTTCAAAGTGAGATCCCTCCTATTCCTTCTCTATCTAGTAAAGTAGATTCATTCAAGGTACTAGTTTCGTGTCTATTTGTCAATCTGTATGTCTGTACAGTTGTGTCTGTCGGTCTCTTGTTTGAATTCATCTATCTGATATTTCTCATAGCCTTTTACCGATCTTGAACAAGCTGTAGCAGCGGTACTCAATAATAATAAAAATGATATTCCTGTTGATCAGGAATTAAGTGAAGCAGAGAAGAAAGCACTCTTAAAATTATCTCTTCAAGAGGTACAAACATATTGTATAGTAATAAGTATTGTGAAATGAACATCCATTCATTCATTATAGAGTTATTGTGTTTTACTTATCAACTTATTATTATTTTCCTTTCAAGGCAAAGGAGAGACGTGCAGATCTTAGAAGAATGAGAGCATTGATTTCTTCCTATGAAGTGAAGCAGAAGAGATTGAAGAGAATAAAAAGCAAAAAGTAAGTATACAGACAGACAGATGAACAAACCAATATCTTGGTTCTCAGATTTCACAAAGTCCAGAGAAAAAGAAGGGAGAGAGAAGAAGCAAAGAAAACTGCAACACAGGAAAACAGAAATGAACCAATTAGTGAAGACTTACTGGCGAAAGCTGAGAGACTGAGAGCTATGGTACTATAATATTGTGTTTAGATCTTCATTATCTTGTGTCTCTATCTTTTAGGAGAGAGCAACTCTTAAACATTCTAGACTGTCTAAATGGGCTAAAGAACAGCTTGCAAGAAAACATCGGGATTCATCAGTTAGTTTCATTTGTCCTCTTCTAATATATTACATATATTCTCTTAGGTTAGGCTTGCTCTAACGGAACAAGGTATATTGAAGAGTGAATTGAAACGTAAGCATTGTAATGACAGGTAAGTCCATTACTTCATGTCATGTCATCATGAATATTCATATAGATTATGCATAATGTAATTGTATCCATCTACGTGTATCTATGTGTCTGTCTGTCTACCATTATTTATACATGTTTGTCCTAATCTTTATATGTGTATGTATCATCTATCTATGTATGTATCCATGTGTGTATCTATTTGTGATAGTGACTCAGATGAAGGTAGTGTTGTCACTGAATCTGATCACGAAGAGGAAGTTGAAGACCTAAATACATTGGTAACTAACTCAAGCAATCCATGGTTACAGAGTATGGGTCAGAAATTAATGAAGGGACCAGAACCTGTGTTATTATTAGATTCAGAGATAATGTCGCAAACTGGTTCCGGAAACATCAGCAAACATTCTCAGAACCAGACAGGGGACTTGGGAGATCTCATGGCTGTCCCGTCACAAGAAAATGAATCAGATGAGAAAACTTGGCAAGAAAAAGAAGCATCAGAAAATGAATCTGACGATGAGAAGTATGGAAATGAAAGTTCAAACATTAAGACATGTAAACATTCAAAACCCAAGACAAGTAACGTCTCATCTCTCAGAACCAAGACTATTCCCAAATCTACAAACTCACTTGTAATAAATCCTGATGACTTTTTAAAAACTGAATCTCAGGGAGAAAAAGTATTCTCGCTTTCGTCTGATAACCTAATGGCAGTCCAAGAAGCATTTGCAGGTTTAGTAATGATAATATAGTGATATATGAGTACATATCATGTATTATTGGTATTCTGTTGCTAGGCGATGATGTTGTTGAGGAATTCTTAAAAGATAAGCAAGAAGAAGTGGATGATGGGAAACAAATGGAAATGGATACTCATCTACCAGGTGTGAATTAGATCTACTGAAGTATGTATTTATTAGGGCTTCATTCATTTGCTGTGCTTTCGTAACTATATTTAGTTGTGGATCATAGTTTTTGATAACTTTTGAAGCATGGGCCAAATTGGCTCAACAATCGTTAGTGTGTAAGCCATTGGGAATACATCTGGAGCCAATTAACAAAGAGTTAATGCTGTTAGTGATAATATAATCATAATTAACTGTGCCATCTGGCCCAAAGAGAGAACTGTGCAGTGCCAAATAAGAAGTTCTTTGGGCAAATGGTGTGCCATATGAGCTTATCAAAAACACTGTTGTGGATACATATTGACTGTTTTCTCAAACTTTTAATTTAGTTATAGTTTATTATAGTTAACTAACTAAAAGTGCCCATTATTTAGTTATAGTTATTACAGTAGACTTGTAATTTAGTTTAGCTAACTAAAAGTCACAATACCTTACTAAAAGGGGTTTTAGTTATAGTTAACACAAACAAAACTAACATATTTGCTTGTCTGTTTGAAATGATCTTGTCACAGGTTGGGGTAGTTGGGGTGGTTTAGGTGTGAAGGAAAAGAGTCGCAAAAGACAAATGTTTGAAGAAAACTTGGAAGAGGAAGAAGAAGATAGAAAAGATGCTGAATTGAAATACGTTATTATAAATCAAAAGAGAGATAAAAAGGTGGCAAAGCACATGGTAAGTTAGGATATTCTTTGTTTCCTTTCAGTAAACTATTAGTATACTTGTTATATATCTTTTAGGTTAGTAATCTTCCTTTTCCTCTTACTAATGAAATTCATTTTAAGAAGGTTATGGCCACACCCATTGGTCAGCATTGGAATACAGAAATGAGATACAATGATATGATAAAACCACGGTATTAAACTATATAACTGACATATACCATTAACCAGTGGATGTATGTGTATATGTATGTATGTATATACATGTATGTATTGTGTAAATGTATGTACGTACATGTACGTTTGTATGTATGTATGTGTGTGTATGTATATATGTATGTATGTATGTATATAATATTTTTGTGTGTAAAATGAGTACCTAGGCTATAGTTCAGGATCAAATTATTAGAAGTGTGAAGATTAAATGATGATGTATGTATCATGTGATGTCTTCACTCATACAATCATACATGCATATGTGTACATAGATATTTTTTATTGAATATAATGTGCTCTCTATTCAGTGTAAAGACGGATATTGGCAGTGTGATTGAGCCAATGAAACTGACAGATGAAGTACGAGATTTCATTAAGAAGACAAACAGTAGATCAAAGAACAGATATGAAAGAAAGGATATTTCAAAACGAACCAAAAAGAAGAAACAGAATGTGAAATAATATGTCATTAAAATTGAATAATTGTTTACTAATTTGAAGATCTAACAGGTATGAGTGTGTGTATATTATATAATGAATAAAAACATTAACATGAATGAAGATGTATTGATCACAATACCAAAAAGATTGTAAACAAGGTCGTGTTGTTTTAACAAATCATGCACTTTCACACAACAACTTTACATAAGTATAGTTACCTATGTATTATTGTTATGATTGTTGCTAAGGTAACATCCCGACCCTGTCTACTTTCTTTCTGGTGTTGTTTCACCAAAATTATTTTTCAAGTAGTTAAACAATCTTGCTGTAATTATTACACATAGTATAAGTATTAGTACATATGTATAGACATTTGGCGTCACAGGAAAGCCTTAATATTGCAGGTGAGCTCTAATACCAAGAATTCACTTTGGATAATTCATTAATTAAATAACATAATAATTAATTAAATAACATAGTAATTAATTAATAATAAATTAGATTGCAGTAATGATATTCATAACATATTAATTATTATAACACACTTAGTTCGTATTCTGAATCAAATGAGTCATTTGATTTTTGGTTAGTTAAACGTGAAATCAGTGAAAATGTACGTCCCATCATGTGACTGTCACGTGATGGTGAGCCGTATCCACTGATAGTTGACATTGTAGGACTTAAGCTAACATTCATACTTCCATATAAGGCAAGTTGATCTTGAATGGCTTGATGTAATGTTTCCACGACAACGGCTTTTGCTTGAGAGGTCCTAATATACAGAGAATATGTGTAAATCGAAAGACAGACATACAGAAATCATTATGAATTCTTCACATATCAGAGAGAAATATTAATTAATGATCCCAGAAAGTTTACTCACTGGCTTCGAAATAGGTAAGTAGTAGATTTACTGTTCATTTGTCTGCCTTTCTGAACGACTTGCCACATAGCGGTGACTCCTAGAGAAGAAATTATTTCGTTATTGTACGGTTAATTAGAGTATACAGTACCATCGGAATCAGGTAGGTCATTAACTTTGCATTGAGCCAGTGGCAATAAAATACTGTGAGTTATATCATCAGTTGAGATCATCCCTTCCCGGATACTAGCCTATTTTGGTGGGAAGAAACATGATTGGTTTGTTATTTAATTGAATATCTCTATACCTTGCTCACTCGTTTCTTTGTCGGTTGATCAATACACAAAAGAACTAATACTGTATTAAAAACTGTGTAATAGACATAAAGATGAACAATGACAGTTTGAGATTACACAGAGAGACTGTGATAAACAGACAAACAGACAGACATATTTGTGATAAACACAAAAGTACTTGAGGTGGACATGATTTGATTCATAATAGCTTAATACATTATACATAGACACATGATTTCTCACTGAAGCAGTGGATATCTGGACCTTGACCCTTCCTCCACGTTTTTGTTAATCCATGTCCTTTTGGATTGAGCCACATGGCAGTCATGTGACTCTGTAGTTGGCTTACACGTACACTCACTCCAAACTAAAATATTTAACTCAAATGTAAACCTGCTTCAAGTATAACCTAAAATCATACCTCAGCTAGCCCAGACTCTTTAAGAAGCTGGTCAAACAATTGTGCATATGATTCTGTAATCCTTTGTACTTCATTAATATATTCTGTTACCTTGACAACATCAGTTATTGTGTCTGTGAAAAGAAGTCACAGTGGCAAAAAGGAAATAGTAATCTACTTACCCATTAACTGATTTCGTTCTTTGGAGTCCTTGTCGGTATGATCTTTGAGAGCTTGTAGAAACAATGGATATCGTAGAAGTCTCTACAGTTTTAAGGAAGTCATGAACAACAAAGGATGTAGTTACCATAGTTACCTACCAGCATAGGTTGTGAGAGGAGAGCTGGAAGAGAGAACTTTGGATCTTGCTTTGGGTTTCGTGCTTCAAGAAACTGTTCAAGTGTTTGTCTATCATAGATCTCCTCTGTTAAGATAAAGAGAGATAAATTAACATAATGTATAATATATTGAATATCTTACTAAATAGTGTTTCAAGTTCGTACTGTGCTGCACAGAACTGATTGTATTGTTTAAAAGTGTCCAAATGAACTTGAAAAGCATCACTCAATTCTTGAACAAGTGCCTGCAGCAATAAATGGATAAATTACACTATAATATTTATATGTAAATATTTTTAATGAGCTAATTGATATAAATGCAGAAGAAATATTAATTAATGTAACAAGATGCTCATTATAATTCCATGTATTTTATGGGAAGCAATATTAATGTTTCATTTGTCTGTTTGAGCACGCATTCATGCATTCGTGTGTGACCTAACCCACCGGAGTGATGCAACTTCCTTAACTACATACATGTATATAACAGGTATGTGACACAAACACCTATACAAATATAATTGGATCCTGTGGGAAAGCAATCATTCTGCATGCCATAAAACGTATATATAAGTCTTACTGTTGTGTTTCCAGTGTCTTTATCATACATCTCTGGTAATACCTTAATTAAGAGAGTAGATGTAATGCAAGAGAATGAGAGCAGAACTAACAAACCTCTATTCTTCCTTTGAACTGTTTCTGTTCTACAACCACGCTCTGTATACTGTTGGAGATGGTGGCCATTTTATCTTTTTGAATGAATTTTTCTTGTTGCAAAGGCACAAGATATCGATCCACTAACACTTCTAACATCTTCAGTAGAGAATTGTAGGGATCATATTTAGCTATCAGTACATTAACACATGTATATGTAATTTATGGTTACAATGGAGCATGTTTCACATCTAGATGCCAAATTGAATGGATATCTACTTGCTCCATAATTCAAGACTTGTCCTGACTACATTGCACCCTCAATATGTTTACTCAGCAAAATGGAGTGATTAACTACTCCACCATGTATTGCAATTTAATTAAATGAATATCAAACAGTGCCAACATCTGTAGCAACTCTATTGTAATTATATACATACCTTCACGTGTTCTATTTCTGTATCAACTATCTCTTGTACACATTTCATCATCCTTTGCCAAGGTGTCATGCCAGGAGTGCTCTCTTGTATGGGGGGGATAATTGAAGCCTCTTCATATGCTTTCCATCTCCCTACAAGTCCTGTCACCTCCAATGATCCCTATACACAAGGTAAGAAAAGAAGTACGATGACTAAGAGACTGTAAGCTCATCTACCTTTATTAACTGGTGTACTCGTTCCTCTGCCTGTTCATCTTGTTCATCAGTAGTATCACTATCTATACTATTTTGATTTCTAAACTCTATAGCTAAAATACGTACAAAATGAAATACGTGGTAAATATATGTCACCTAATTTTCGAAAAGGGACACTTCCCCACAAAATAATTTTGATGCAATGCTTACATTCATTACATTCAGCTTTCCATCATTTTGCACAGGAAGTCAACGAACTTTGGTATCCAGGAAGAGCTATTATTGAGCTTCTCAGGTACTTAATTTCATTGATGTACTGTTCAAAACAGTGGAATTACAAACAATTGAAGGTGAGCGTTTGATCAAAATTATTTGGTAGGAAAGTGTCCATTTTTGAAAATTAAGTCATAAATATTTACTGCTTGTTGGTCTTGGAACAATGAGGTTGTCCAGTTTTTCTGGTGATATTTTCTTCCCTCTAGTCGGAGGTGATGGACAAACCAGATCTCTCAAATAGAAATGAGTTGTTCTCCCAGCAACTCCTTGCGGAATTTTGACCTGACATGTTCGGATAGTCAGTGAAATGGATGACTCTGTAATAAAATAATGGAAATTGATTGGATTCAATGTTTCATAAAAGCTCAATCGTTTTAAATATGTCATTTTGTATTGTGTTACATTAATATGACAAATATATTCTAATGCTCTTTGTCATTGTATCAAGTGGTTGTAACCAGGCTTGTATTGAGCATGAATTACACTAAATATACCTTTGAGTATGCTTGTTACATCATTCCATGTCATTTGAGACACTGCTATGTCATTTAGAAGCACGACTTCATCTCCTTCACTAAGTCCTATGTGTTTGAACAAGAGAAGAAAAGTAAACTCGTCTATTCAAGACTTAGCTTACCATTTATATCAGCTTTGCTCCCACTAGTGACAGTACCCACTACAGCATGTGTTATTGCACCAAGATTTCGCAAATCTGGTTTCAACACAACACCTGTGTTATTAAAAGATAGTCTTTATTATGTTTACAAAGTGGAATAATACTATCTGTTAGAACCGTGAGCATTTTAGTATTCTCTCGAAATTCGAATTTTACCCTGAACTATAGCCTTGGTATTGATTTTTTGATTGCAAAATCAATCATTTCAGATTGAGCCGAAAATGTTTCTAGAGTTAGATAATGATGTCCTTATTAAGTTTCCAAAGTGGTTTTGATCTATAATATTATCTGTTAGAACCGTGAGCATTTTAGTATTCTCTCGAAATTCGAATTTTACCCTGAACTATAGCCTTGGTATTGATTTTTTGATTGCAAAATCAATCATTTCAGATTGAGCCGAAAATGTTTCTAGAGTTAGATAATGATGTCCTTATTAAGTTTCCAAAGTGGTTTTGATCTATAATATTATCTGTTAGAACCGTGAGCATTTTAGTATTCTCTCGAAATTCTAATTTTTACCCTAGTTTATTTTTCAGATTGCCAAAAAATTATTGTCTGTAAAGCTACTTGTAATGTTTCTCTATTTAATGCCCATTATTATACCTAATTTGGTATACTATTTCCACGTTCCTTAATTACATGTAAGTGTACACATTGGTGAATACACACATACCAAGATCTTCAGTATCATCTGACTTTGAGAGGTGAACTGTTCTAATAAACTTCTGACGTATTTCCAAATGAGTAAACGTCTATAAAAGAAATAGAGTTAATAAAAAGGAGCTATCATTGTAGAATAGATGGAAGCAGATCTTCACACAACTCACCAAATTACTAATGAATTCATCCTCATGTGGGGTAACGTTCTCTGATTGTGTAGGACATGACATAAGATATAATTGTTTACACCATATTCTATGTATGTATAAGTTAACACTAGGGCTGGGGAATAGGTTTGAATATTCGAACCTTCTTTGTTTGCTGCGCATTCAAAGCTGCCATGCCCACTTTAATGTTTGCACTTGTGCAATCTAAACGTGTGGTTAATAATGTGTGTGTGTTCCAGAAAAGTTGAGGCTGTGTTGTTGGCTGCTGCTGTCTCATTTCTCAGTCCAGAGATGCTAAATCCAAGTAGAAACAGCGGCAGAAACAAGACTAATACTTGTTATAAACCAATAATCCAGTTTTGGAGGCATTCTATAGCCAATCAACGTAAGAGCAATTGTGATAAAACACATGTGAACCTTCGAATATTCGTTTGTTTTTGCTGACGAAGCTTCGAATGTTGTTGTGCAACCTTTGTCTCAGCCCTAGACTTAATGTCAGTTGTTACGATAAGCTGTGTGGGTTAGTAATGTGTTTATACCATATTCATCATCATGACTTTCTGTTCTGAGGTTCAGGAAATGATCAGCAGGATCAAGACTACATTTCTGTGTATAATGATCATTATTTTGACATGTTTTGAGAGTAGAATGGCATTCTTACCTTACAACATGTGAAAATAATGTCACCAACTGTAAGATCTATTCTGAAAGGAACTGCACAAACCTGTAGTATGGTATGTATATGTGTATCCTCTACATTAAGTATGGATATATGCGATTATATTTAACCTTCTTGTTAGGTAGTTCCACCATGAGTGTTGCACCAAATCCAGATGCTAAAGGATCAGGTTCTAGGATTTGGCGATATGTTAAAAGGTGAGGACCTTCACTCAATCCCTCAGTCATTGAAGGTAGTGGATGTGAAATAGTTGGTGTAATAAATAAGCGCCTATATGAGATAAATAAATACACATGTGTGTATGAGATAAATACACACGTAGATCTATAGTGTATGAGATAAATACATGTGTGGATCTGTAGTGTATGAGATAAATACATGTGTGGATCTGTAGTGTATGAGATAAATACACGTGTGGATCTGTAGTGTATGAGATAAATACACATGTGGATCTATAGTGTATGAGATAAATACATGTGTGGATCTATAGTGTATGAGATAAATACACATATGGATCTATAGTGTATGAGATAAATACACATGTGGATCTATAGTGTATGAGATAAATACACATGAGTCTTCAATGTATGACACGTGCATCTGTAGTGTATAATATAAATACACATGCCTCCATATATATAGTATATGTGTTTAGGTGTACTGTAAATATGCACTAGTACTTGCTGAAATGTCACATCATCTACATGTATACCTTCTTGCTTTAATTTTGCTGTTTCTTCGGCTACCAAAGAAATTGAATGGGTGTCTTTTTCTACTACGTGTTGATTCCTAAGAGTTATTAATAGTTATAAATTATGTTTTGGTCATATCTGTGGACTAACTAATGCTATTGAATCTTGTACAAAACTTGGATTAGATGCATCCATTAGTTTCCCACTGCGAATACTTATCTGTAGGATAATGAGTAAACAGTGTTAATTATGTGTATTTGACAACGTTAATTAATCTATAAGACATCAATGGCAAGGCTCAATATTGGAACCAGCTTGCTATTTCACGTACGAATACAGTGCTCACCACGGCATGTAGAGAAGAAACAGAAAAAACTCCAATTTTGTTCATGATTGCTTTGGTTGGTTTTGAAATTGCCGCCAAAAGTGATTGTGGATTTGGTAGTTCAGTGCCTTGTAAAGATGCCAGGTAACATTTCGCTCTATAGTATGTGCAGTATATGTCAGTTTAGAATGGTCTTGTATCAATACTAACCTATATAAATCCACATTTAGTTGGTCTATATTTTCAGAAAATTCTTTAATCTGTTGAAAATGTGTAATGGAACAGCAGTAATGATGAAATGAGGTTTATTGGCTAACAACAATCAAGCAAGTACAGGATAAACTCTTGTATCCTGGCTTTTAATGATGCTGGAGAAAAAAGCCTGGATTCACATATACTACTAATTAATTTTTTTGAATTTCTCAGGTATATCCGGGAAGAATCGTTTTCAGCTTCGCAAAGATCAATATGGCTGGTTTTGATCTCTAGTTACTTTTTGTACCATAGTTCAAGTGGCCTCCTTATAAACCAAATTAATGTCTGTGTATCAAAAATGACACCTTTTGTGACCAAGTACTTAATTAGCTAGTGCATGCCCTACTTTTGAATTTCTCCCCCATCTTCAAGTGCTTGGATACAAGACCACAGCTTAACATATACCTGTTTACAAATAGTGTGCTGTGTTGTAGTGTCACTGGTAGATGTATATTGTAATTCAGCCAAGTTCTTCACTCTTCTCTCCTAAAAAATGTGTACAGTTAATATTGGATGCAGTTTCACCATCTTGAGGCTACCTTCTCTAAGCTCTCTTCAATATCTGAAATCTGTTTAATAATGTCTACACTTGCTTTCTCCTTTATTGTCCGGTCTGTTAGTGCTAGAGCAGATGCTATGGAGCAAATCCGAAAATGACTGGAACTGCTAGTTTTAGACAGACATTTTACATACCTGAATGAATTGCTTGGATCCAATCTTCAACTGCTGTTTGACTAGTAGCCTGAAATAGATATCAAAGATACAAATATACAGTAATCAATCTATCTTTTATTGATACAATCAGTATAATTATAAGTGATACATGAGTATGAATCGGGTTCTTCATTCCTTCAAACTCACTTGCATATAATATGTATTACCATTACTAGTACTGAGGCAAAACAAGTTGTCTCTCTTTATATGATCATTAACAGGATATGCTAGAGACTTTGTAATATCTGAAATGAGAACAGTACAAGTAATTTGCAATGCTCAGTAGATTATTGTAATTGAACAGGCAAAATAGAGTTTTATAGCAAGATATCAGTCATACAGTGTGTCAATTAATTCTTGAACTCGTTACTATACGAATCTCGTTTTCAATTGGATTTACATACCTAATCTTGCATCACTTGGAGTATTATCTTGCAGAGTAGTCTCATTGTCCCAGTTGTACAGTATTAAATAGTTGCCTTTGAGAATAGCTAGGATACAAATGATCATACAGTTATAATTATGAAATATAAATTGTATGTGATTGACTAACCCCAGTGTTTCTTCCATCGTCTTCGTGATTTCATTGCCACCTTTTTGTTTTTTCTTACAAGTACTATTTTCACTTGAAGCCAGCTATGGATAAAATATCGGAATAAATGTCTTGTGAATTTTGTAACTTTAGCTTACCCTGTTTTACGTATAGAGCCTGTGGTATCTTGTTTTTGACCAATTCCTGGCTCCTTCATGGGACTGAAAAATGGGTTACCATCTTCTTGACTCTCAGTAGTTTCTGACAGCTAAATATAGCATATTATTATATATGTGCTGAAATCATGAATCTCATTTCTCACCATGCTACTGGAAACTGAAGTACCAGCTTTGTTATCTGTTAGACCTGAACCTTGCAATTGTGGAAACAGCTGACTCTTCTTGTTTTTGGACTTCTGTCCTTTCTCCTCATCACCAGTGTCAGCAAACCCGCTATCATGAACACTACTGAACTGTTCTGGTGGTTGGAACTGATACCGTAAAAACGATCCCTGTCTTTGATACAGAAACTCTCCACTATCTTGTTTTTCAATTATAGGAGGTAGCATAACAAGTGAGTCACGATTGCTGCTATACAGCTGGTCTGTTGATTGGACGATATTTGGAAGGCTCTGGTGTGGAGGTACTAGATTATCTTCAGGGGCATTTGAGAGCTGTTCAGGTGAAACGATATTCTCTATACTAGTAACTGAAAGCCGTCGGAGAGCTTTCTTGAATTGAAGACTATCAAAAGCGCCTTCCATGTCTACCATACTGTGGTATGGTGATAAAGTAGGTCCTGGTGGCAAGCTTTGAGGAAGATGAGGAGGAGGACCAGCGTAACTGGATTGTCTGGATAAACTGATTTGTTTCTGAGTTATTTCTAGTAGTTGCGAATCTTTTAAATCTTGTAACAATCGATCGAAGTCTTGTAGTGTCGAATCTACGCTGCCAGAACTCGTACTTTTATGAATGGTATGATTCTCTATATTACGAGAAGACTCTGGAGTATCCATATCCAACGCATCCATTCTTTTCAAATGCTTTCTTCTAGACGCTGTTGGGTTTTGTTCCTTTGTGCTTTGGTCACTTTCTTCTTCCTCCTCTTCTTCTGGTATATCTGCTAATACTTTATTAATTTCAATGGGACCAGTAGATTGATATAACTCAACTTCATCAATCGAAGTCACTGTGACATCTTCATCGTCATTTTCAGGACTGTCTGTTTCTTCCGGAAGTCCTATTTCACTATTCGTATCTTCACCAATCACAAACGCCTCTTTCTTAACATGGTCCAATCTTTGGTCAAAGTTGTCAAGCATAAACATACTTGGTGGTGAGGGAAAGACACCTGATAGAGCCCGTTCACTGCTTAATTCAGAGGATATGGAATCAGCCCTTGGAAGGCTTAATATGCATGTTTCCATACTTGTGTTGCTTGGACTTATGGGGATTTGTTGGTCACTCGAGTTGCTATGGTTACGACTACCTGATGACATTGTAGGCTTGTAGTAATAGTTATGTAATGGTTTGATTGGACCAACAACAATTCTGAAAAATTCTTCTGCTTGTTCGGGAGTAGACGACCTATTATAAAATCGTGGATTAACAATCATATCTGGACCATCTTTGCGCTCATCAATGGGTATATTATTTAAGAAGGGTAGATCGGTAACTGGAGGAGGAGGGGATGGGCATGAGTATGATGGACGACTGGAAGCATGACGGATAGCTGTGTCTGGCGTAAAAGATGGTGGCTGGAAGTAAAGAATTAAAAATTAATGAGATGACGTATAAATATATACTAAATAGATCAGAGATGTAATTATGATAAGGTAAGGTGGGTGTGGTCAATTACATTATAATTACATGTATACTTATTATAATTATGAACTAACAAAACAGCTGGATAGAAATCGTAAAGCTTCTTGTTCGGTAAAGAAGTTAAGACCGTATACAATCCCAGAATAGATATCAGTCCATTGGATGAAATAGGAACCAGTCTTTTTTATTTCTGTTCCTGAAAAGCGCATGATTACATGATATTATAATGAATATAGATATTACATCTTTAATAACAGGTACAAGGAAATTTCTGGTAACATGAACACATACATACACAGACAGACACACACAAATAGACAGACAAGCAGACAGACGCCCTCATACACAGACAGACACACAGACAGAGATACACACATACACAGACAAACAGATACAGACAAACATACACACACTCTGACATACCTGGAATGGTGATAAAGGATGTAAGAGGACATACTTCACTTTCCTCTGCATATATAGTATACTCATAAATTTCTCCCTCCTATGATAGGTATAGAAAAACAATAGTTGTTACTGCTATGTATATAGTGTTACTCATATGTTATTAAGCAGACCCCATTTCTTCATTCCATTAATTCAATCTCACCTGTATACAAGCCAAACTAACATGAACTGGAAAGTCACATAGAGGACTCCATAACCAGTCAAACTGGTCCTCATCATCAAGATCAGTTTGAAAGGGATTATCCTCTTCTTCATTGTCATTATCTTGGTTTTCAAACACTCGAACTAGTTCAAAAGCTTGCGCAAATACTCTAAATTGAAAGAAAATTCTTGCCAACCATACTCAGTTGACATAACTCTACAGAGTGGCTAGATATCCAGCAACTGTACGGGTATTGCAGTTGGATTCGATTCCATCTGCACAATTTCTACAGACAACATTTTCGATCAGAAATGTTTGGTAAATTTAACAAAGACATCATTATCTATAATTAGTTTCTGAAGTTTGACCAAAGCTATAGTTTAGGGTAAAATTAGAATTTCAAGAGAATACTAAAATGCTAACAGATAATATTATTGATCAAAACCACTTTCTAAACATAATAAGGACATCATTATCTAACGAGGACATCATTATGTTAATGTAGGCAAAGTTGTGGTTCAATTTGAAAACATATTGAGTCTAACAGGCAAGACTAGATTGAGTATATTCTTGCATGCAGATCTGAAACGACATGCACCATTCAAAAAATCTATAAACTTTTAAATGCAAGAATCTTTGGTTATACCTTAGCACATGTCTTCCTCTTCTTCTAAATTCACCTTCAACTTGTGTTTGTCCTCCTCTTATTCTATTTCCAGCTATATCATACGAAGATTTATCGCAACAACATACACACCCCATCTTATAGGTAATGTAGTACCATACATATGATTACAAGTGGATCTGGAGTGGTATATATGTTGAGTGCATGCATGATCAATGTGCAGGTCACATACAATAGTTTTGTGAACAAACTAACCTCTACTAATTGACAAATACGTGAAGGTATTTCAAACACCCTTTACTACTGCACCATTCAAAATACACTATATCATGAATAGAGTTAAGGCAGCCCCACCCAATAGCCTGCAGTGCTATATTGAAAGTTATTAGTGTAGTTAACCACTGGGCCTTCCCCCTCCCGACTATATAGAGTTGATGACCAGGTCGTTTGTGACCTTAGTCACCTTACCTTACTAGGAGAAAGACTGAAAAAGGTTAGTGTATAATTGAGTTATATATTTTACTGTGTATAGTTAGTTATATTTGTATTGGCGGGAACAAAGTCTGGAATCCTTTTGTTAGCTGGTATTTGAGGTATGGAGTTCATAAAAGTATAAATTATGTACAAATGTATTGAATGATGGTAATATTAAAGGAAGTGTCATTGATGTACAGTATATCTATGGCAGGACATTTCAATGTTAGTAACTAGGCCTGTTGGTAGCTGCTATTGAAACACTTGCTATGATACCCAGTATTTATCAACTGATGCCTTTTGTAGCATATCATTAGTGATGTTTAGTGTTAGCGTTGTGTGGTTTAATAGTACTGCTTAGTATAATATCAGTATGTGTGCTAGGGAGGCTCTTAGGATTATTACTATCTCAATAGTGGACATCGCTTGGATTTGTGTGTTTACAAAAGTTGAACACAACAACTATTAAGAATTGAATCACATACCTGTTTAGTAAATCGTTAAGGGATGTAGCATGTGATGTGCATGTGATGCATGTGTGTTTATATAAACATACAGGTTAACAACATATGAGCTGTTTTTGCATTTGCCAATTTGTCACGTGATAGTCACATGGTATGCATTTAGGTGATTATTATGTAATAGACATGTGATATATGTAGTACATACAACCATACCACAGTATAGTAGATTGATGTATTGCATTTACCTTCCATTTATATTGATCCCTCATATATAACTATATCCATTCAATCAATTCATAGGTATAAACAAACACATCTATTCTGTTCAATAACTGTTAATTATTTATGTATAGAAACCACATATAATAGGGCTGAGATTGAAATGTGTCAGTTCTTTTCATGTGTATAAAGTATATTTTAACAATTAGATTTCTCATAACCACTTCCAATTCATTATGTGACACAATGTGTGAAAACCATAGTTGTGGTGCTCAATGCATTTTAAATAAACACATTTAGCATGATTCAGGCATTTTGTACAGAAAGTAAACTAAATGTGGCATTCAGAAGAGTATTAACTTTCTTCCTGGAACCAAATTTCATCGGTTTCCTGTATAGAATGGCTGAGAAGCGATCACTTCAATTTGTAATTTTCACAAATTTTGTCACATGACAGTCCGTCTATTTTTAATCAATCAGGCACAATGATGGCATCAGAAAGTGTGACGTATGATCATATATTTAAGATCATCTTAGTTGGTGACAATGGAGTTGGTAAATCTAGTATTATCAGAAGGTTTTGTGAAGGATCGTATGCTCAAGACATGGACACTACCATAGGAGTAGATTTCTACTTGAGTGAGATTGAAGTGGATGGTAAAAAGATAAAGGTATGTATAGAATAGAGAGATACATACAGAGATGCCGTTAATGGATGGTGTCAGTATTATTAATAAGCTCATATGGTGCACCATTGGCCCAAAGAGCTTCTTATTTGGCACTGCACGGTTCTCTCTTTGGGCCAGTGGCGCAGTTAGTTATCATTATATTCTCACTAACAGCATTAACTCTTAGTTAATTGGCTCAAGATGTATTTCCAATGGTACACACACTAACCATTTTTGAGCCAATTTGGCCCATGCTTCAAAACTTATCAAAAACTCTGGGTGGTGTGTGTGTATGTGGTAATATGTGTTAATACACAGACAGCCAGACAAATGACTATGATACCCTTATGCCTATGTTACATTACAAGTGTAATGAACATAATTATAGTGATTTGAACATGGATCTACCACATACAGGCATAATAATTATGTGTGTACATGTGTTAACAGAACATAATATATAATGTATTGATAGCATTATGTATTCAACAACTGGTAATGTTCGGTACATATTGTATAGAAAAGTAGATCATTAATTTTATCTTCTAGGTTAAAATTTGGGATACAGCAGGATCAGAGAAGTACATGTCAATATCTGCTGTCTATTATCGTAAAGCAGATGGAGTAATATTTGTATTTGATATGACGAGACCAAGATCATTTACTGATATTGTATCTGTATGGATGAATGCTGTAGAAGCACAGGAGAGGTAGGTACTGTGTAAACACTGAGTGATAGGTATATGTCCGTACATGTATTAGCACTGGAGGTAGGTACTGTGTCTGTATTAGCACTGGAGGTAGGTACTGTGTCTGTATTAGCACTGGAGGTAGGTACTGTGTCTGTATTAGCACTGGAGGTAGGTACTGTGTCTGTATTAGCACTGGAGGTAGGTACTGTGTCTGTATTAGCATTGGAGGTAGGTACTGTGTCTGTATTAGCATTGGAGATAGGTACTGTGTCTGTATTAGCATTGGAGGTAGGTACTGTGTCTGTATTAGCATTGGAGGTAGGTACTGTGTCTGTATTAGCATTGGAGGTAGGTACTGTGTCTGTATTAGCATTGGAGGTAGGTACTGTGTCTGTATTAGTGTTTGAGGTAGGTACTGTGTCTGTATTAGCACTGGAGGTAGGTACTGTGTCTGTATTAGCATTGAGTGATAGGAGCAGTATTTTTGATAGGGTTTGAATATACATCTTTATTGATTTTTATTTCTTGCAGTGGTTGTCCTGAAGCTGTTAAATTATTAGTTGGAAATAAAAGTGATTTATCACCCGAAGTTGATGTTTCACAAATCAGAGTGAGTAATAGTTTATATCAAGTTGTGACTTAAGTAAACTGTTTATACATGTGTTAATGTAGTGATGATAGCTGTGTACATGTAAGCAATAATGTGTATGAGTCTGTATATTAGGCCTGGAACAGGTCCTGTCCTTACAATCTGGATATTCATTCACATTAATGGTCGGGTACCCAGATAATTGGTTTTAAAAATTCATGACTTGTTTGCAGTAAGTATTACCTCACCCTTTTGCTATACCAAACTGCAATAGATATTAAGACTGATCGTTCTGCACTCTAAAAGCCTAAACAGCTGTTGACATGGACGAGGACACTTATCATCTGCCATTTTATTGATTGGTTTTTGCACATGTGTAAACTTTAAACAAGTGCGCAGATATAAAGAATCAGATTTGGATGTTCATTTCGTAGATAATTATCAGGATACCCGGGTATCTGGTCCAGTACTAGTGTAAATGTATCTCGTTTATATAAGTGTGTTAACAACTTAACACAACCTTGTCTTATCTTGAGGTCATAGAACCTTCATCATGATTAAACAGACATGCCTCTGTTCAGATGGCAGAAATAAAATTGCAAGAAAGTAAATAATTTAGTAACTATGAAACCTAACATCTGCTTTTCCTAGATACCAAATCCATTAGCAGTAGTATAGAGCTTACTGATCACTACATGACAAACATTAATTCAGTATTATGATTGCGCAATATGTGATCTGATAGTAAACAGCTGTTTCCTTTACTATCACAATACAACACCTGTCTGGTTCTTTGAACCACCTACATGGCTAGACACACCCACAATAATTAATAGCATAATTACGACTAGTTGACATACACTAACTATAGTTGACAGCAATTGCTCCACCTCCTCTTTACCAGAATCTTGTCCCCCCTTAGAAGTTCCAATAGGCATAGCACACCAATCTTGCCCCCCTTAGAAGTTCCAATAGGCATAGCACACCAATCTTGTCCCCCCTTACAAGTTCCAATAGGCATAGCACTCCAATCTCCCCCCCTAGAAGTTCCAATAGGCATAGCACACCAATCTTGTCCCTCCCTTGGAAGTTCCAATAGGCATAGCACTCCAATCTCCCCCCTTGGAAGTTCCAATAGGCATAGCACTCCAATCTTGTCCCCCCCTTGGAAGTTCCAATAGGCATAGCACACCAATCTTGTCCCCCCTTGGAAGTTCCAATAGGCATAGCACACCAATCTTGCCCCCCCTCCCCTTGGAAGTTCCAATAGGCATAGCACACCAATCTTGCCCCCCCCTTAGAAGTTCCAATAGGCGTAGCACACCAATCTTGTCCCCCCTTGGAAGTTCCAATAGGCATAGCACACCAATCTTGTCCCTCCCTTGGAAGTTCCAATAGGCATAGCACACCAATCTCCCCCCTTGGAAGTTCCAATAGGCATAGCACACCAATCTTGCCCCCCCTCCCCTTGGAAGTTCCAATAGGCATAGCACACCAATCTTGCCCCCCCCTTAGAAGTTCCAATAGGCATAGCACACCAATCTTGCCCCCCTCCTTGGAAGTTCCAATAGGCATAGCACACCAATCTTGCCCCCCTCCTTGGAAGTTCCAATAGGCATAGCACTCCAATCTCCCCCCTTGGAAGTTCCAATAGGCATAGCACACCAATCTTGTCCCTCCCTTGGAAGTTCCAATAGGCATAGCACTCCAATCTCCCCCCTTGGAAGTTCCAATAGGCATAGCACACCAATCTTGTCCCTCCCTTGGAAGTTCCAATAGGCATAGCACTCCAATCTCCCCCCTTGGAAGTTCCAATAGGCATAGCACACCAATCTTGTCCCTCCCTTGGAAGTTCCAATAGGCATAGCACACCAATCTCCCCCCTTGGAAGTTCCAATAGGCAAGGCACACTAATCCTGTATGTTGCCCCTGTCTTGAAAATAAACTTTGCGACATCCTCCTCCCCATTGACTAAATTAAGTCCTGTAGTTAGACTAGTTGTTTGCGCTCTATACTATACACATGTGTACTAGTTACGAAATATGTATTTATTTACATGCTGTATATGGTACAGGAAAGAGACCCAACAAAGTGTGTAAGTAATCCTTATAATGAACATTATGCAGTCTTGAAGGAATTCTATTATTGAACAGTTTTATGGTGATACGATTCCTTTCATGAGAAATGTAATTATATATTTGTGTACCATACACAATGAAGAATTACGTTTCATCATTCCAGGAAACTCAATTTATATATACTCATGATACAATTGAGCTACTGTTGTAGAAACCATAGCTAGTTCTTCTATAAATCAATAACGTTCCCAGTAGCTGCAGCACAGTTAAACAAGAACGTTTAAAAGTTAGCGAGGCAGATATTTATAATAAATTAAAATGTTTCAGACACAAGTTGCAAATGTCCATATAGCAGATCTTTTCCATATATCCTTGTTCTATCATTACAGAGATATGCTGAGCTACATGACATGTCCTTTGTAGAAGCAAGTGCAAAGAGCAATCAAAATGTACAACACATCTTTACAAGTTTAGCTAATCTCATTATTCAAGAAAAGGAAAGAAAAGATAGTAAAGGTGGTAATAGCAAAATGGATAGTGTAACATTATCAAATGGAAAGAAAACCACACCCACTAGTGGTGGGTGTAACTGTTAGTGTACGTATATATATATATATAATATAATTATGTTTGCGTTCATAAACATTTTGTGGATTAATCATAATGACTGTGGGCAACTCTCACATGTATGTATATTGATCACTTGTTTAAAAATATGTTTGTTTGTTTAGTAGTATAATTGTTATTAATTATAATTAAGTTATTGTGTTGTCTAATTTTAATATGTTATGTATTAGTATCTTATATTCAATCCAAAATATATTTATTTTGAAAATTATTTCTCTGTCAACACTTGTAAATATGATACCTGTATGTGTACACAAGAAATATCACGAGAAGAGGGAGAGAATTAAAGTGAAGGGAGAGGGAGAGGGAGAGGGAGAATTGAAGAGGATATGACATTGCATGTAAGCAGGATGGGTGATGTTATCTTAGGAATTGCATGTCTTCTTGTTACCATAATTGTTAATTATTGAAATTGATAAGTCCAGGAGTCATGACACACTGGATGACCACTACATCACATGTTGTTGATGTAAACATTTATTTTCAATTCCCCATGAAAAGGTACTTATAGAAGTGCGTGATGAAAGACCCCACATGAAAATATGTTTATCCTTTGTTAGGTATATTATATAAGGATTCCAAGAGTGGCGTGGGTATGTTCTAAGTACCTCTTTAGGGACATGGTCCCTGAAACTTTCTAGCAAAAGCATGTACTAATAATTATATCTTGTATGTATGTATTAATATGTGTTGTTAGTATAAACTATATAACCTTATATTAGTAATAACCTGTTAATTAACTAATTACTAACTAAATTTATAACTAGTGGCCACTGCAAAATCAAGCTTTGTAAAATAACTCATTGCCTGGTTATCATATAAGCTACAAGAATATGAATATATTGCTTCAGTGAATATTATGACATTAACAGTGGTATCTTTAAAATGTCACTTACAAGTGACTCAACAAATGGTTGAAATTTTATGAAAACCTACAACTAATAATCTAATTTACCATAATAGATAATGCACTACTAAATATTGTTTTGGTAGCTTCAATGATTATACTATTTGTAATGACATCAGCATGCATGTAGTACAACCAGGATCACAATATATACTTACATATCGAATGAGTTCTTTTAACAATTTTGTTTTATAGTGTGGGAAAGTTTAGCTATACAAAGTGGTCATTTTTTATTATAATACAAACTATCACATGACGTATCACATGACACATATAAATATATATATGTATATAGATCATAGTTTACAATTACATATATATAATTATGGATATATATAATTTATTCCCTTACTTTCATGTTATTAGCTTGTCTCAGAGAAGGTGGTAAGGACATGTGATTATCCATCAATACCAACCACAGCAGCTTACACTCCTTTCTCAATAGTAGGAGTGTTTCTGCTTGAGGCAATGGTAAGGAATGAGAAATGTTTTTGATTGTTTCAGGATGTTTTAATGAAGATTGGAAGAAGAGTTTTAACACATGGCATTCTGTAATGTCAGACTCATATGAACATTTGGTCCCTGCAGTAGTGAGAGTAATGTTTAAAGTGGCACCATAACACATTAAATATAATGTATATATATATATATATATATATATATATATATATATTATACTTTATAAAACAGATCTTAAGTATTTAAATAAGATGTTTAGTAATTATGTTCAGTGTATATATATATATATATATATACATACTACTGCTACTTGAGATATGTCTACTGCAGTAGTTAAATTATGAAGTGATAATGCAATCTTACAATGTATGTATACAACACTTCTGTCATATATAACTGATAATGTGATGTCATCTATATGATACTTATCATAACATTTATTTACTGAAGATCATACGTAGGCTGTTGGACAACAAAACAAACAAGTGTTAGTATAACTATGTATGAAATATATAAGTGGTGTTATGAAATTAGTAATATTAATGAGTATAACTTACTATATATGATATTGTAATAGTACCTTTGAAATGTCTAGTGAGTAAATTCTTTCTCGTATTAGTAACTACACTACTTATTATATCTAGTGACATCAACTGTAAGAAATTAGAATGTAGTAAATGTATCACTCATACACACAGACACAGATACACAAACAGATACACACAGACACACACAGATACACACAGATACACAGACACACACACACGTACATGTAGAAATTGTTTTTCATCACTCTTCACTACAAAATGAAAACAATTCAATTCTCTAGTCATTTTCATGAGTAAAGAGCTGATATGATGTTGAAATAAACATAAACTTGATTGACGGGTTTCTAGTTGTGAACAACGTAATGTATGTGTTTCTATATGAACCTGTGTGGAGTATAAATGTAATATGTATATATGTATGTATGTATGTATGTATATATGTATGTATGTATGTATGTATGTAAGTATGTATGTGTGTATGTAAGTATGTATGTGTGTATGTATGTAAGTATGTATGTGTATGTATGTATGTATGTATGTATGTATGTATGTATGTATGTATGTATGTATGTAACTATGTATGTATGTATGTATGTATGTATGTATGTATGTATGTATGTATGTATGTATGTATGTATGTATGTGCAGTTTACATAAACACAGAAGACACAATAAATACATACATGTACATACTTACATATATACATGTCTAAATAATACGTACATAGTTTGCTCATTAGTTACATGTACACACACTATACAATATAGTACATACATTATTATAGAGACATAAAAATGTATAGAAGTGTATAATTACAAACAGACACACAGACACAGACACAGACACAGACACAGACACACACACACAGACACACACACACAGACACACACACCTGTGTCGTGTAGAGCCATGCAGTACCTACATTAAATTTTTAAAAACAAATATAATTATTTCCCTACAAATATATATTATTTATCAATCAGAAATATTCCTTATATGGTATATAGTTTACTATTGTATGTCATATGGCTGTTTGATTTTACAAACTCGAGGTAATATTTTATAATTCCCCTCTAGAATTTACCTTATCTATATAAACTATAAGATCATTATCAACTAATATTATAATATATTGTGCAATCAGAAAGGGGTATATATTATAATATATTGTGCAATCAGAAAGGGGTATAGTTTCATAATAGGTAGTTCATATTATTTGTAAACATACAAAATTGAAACTGTGTCATATCATAACATCCTTGGATAGTACTATATTACATTACATCATTAGTATATACTGTTACTATAGAAACTATTACAATACTAACTCCTAAATAATAAAGTAATTTAGTTTTAATTTCCCAAACATTCAACACATTTAGCACTTCCTTATTACATTATGACATCATACTATTACACGCAAAGATTATACATTTATTAATGATGGGAACTGTTAGATATAATATAAACTAGATTATTATATCATATTATATCATTATACTAACCTGTTTTGATATCAACTTTCCCAATTTCAGAATGGCAGCGTGCACAAGAGAGCTGTATACAAGATTATAAACATCTATATGTATCATACATATACACATACATACAGTATGTATGTAATGCTATGATTGTATGCTACAAGTACATACATGTACATACATACAGTATGTATGTAATGCTATGATTGTATGCTACAAGTACATACATGTACATACATACAGTATGTATGTAATGCTATGATTGTATGCTACAAGTACATACATGTACATACATACAGTATGTATGTAATGCTATGATTGTATGTAATGCTATGATTGTATGCTACAAGTACAAGTACATACATGTACATACATACAGTATGTATGTAATGCTATGATTGTATGCTACAAGTACATGTACATACATGTACATACATGTACATACAAGTATGTATTAAGACATTCACCAGCAATTCCAATTAAAATGTTAATAATTATATACTTTTTTATTACATGCACATGATAATCACATGTACAGTCATGTGATCATTTCTAATATTACCTCTTCATGTTTTACATGTCTGATAAACTTCATATCAGATATTAAAACAGCAACATGTTCTTCTCCGATAAGAATGTCACCCTCTTTAGGCACTAGAGAGAGTGTATGAATAGGTACATCCTCTGTGTGATGATGGGCATGGCAGAAAAAGTCACCCACAGCATCTGTCCAGTCAGAGGAAGGCAGAGCTAAGGCTCGGCAAAATCTGAATATTGAATACAAAATTCAGTTGACATTGAGCTACTAGTACATAGTTGATTATTGTGATAATGATGATTAAATGTTCCTGTGATAACTGTAGCATACATTCTGGTTTCAGTGCTAACACATTTATATTAGTTTGTTACTTGGGAAATTAAATGTATTAATTTAATAATTAAATCAAATCTACATAGTTAGGTATAATAATGATATTTAGATAATAATCATTAATTCATACTATCGTAATCACTCATCTTCATCATATATAGTCATACAATTATAAATACATTATAGATATATGGTTTCCATGCACTACAACACATTAAACTATCCACAACAGATACCTATTGCCAAATATCACATACTTATACGCTCATTACACAAACATACTCTCATATTTGGAGTATTATATAATGTTATAATTCAATTATCGTACTCATTATGTGGAATACTTGCCAGTTGGTATAAGTAATTAATTATAATAATATTATTATTGTACATATATGTGAAAAGTACATCCATATATAATCAGTATTTATACTGTACATGTGCATTACATGGATGAACTGTTACCATCGAGTAATTTAATTACTATTTATTTTATTATTTACTCATTACATGGAACTGTAAAATATCATAGTTTATACAAATAACAGTAATCTAGTAAATTAAAGGTCATTCACGTTCACCTTGTCCTCGTGAGAGAAATGGTCATAACTTTAGTTTGGAATGAGCAACAATCTTTTCACCTGCACCATTTTCATATAATAGTCCTACCTGTTCTTTTTTGTTTATTTCAAATTTCAATCCATTGCTTCGTTATTGAGTTACAGTATAATCATGTATTAACCTTATGATATTAAACTATACACTATAGTACATATAAGTTATTGAGTTACAGTATAATCATGTATTAACCTTATGATATTAAACTATACACTATAGTACATATAAGTTATTGAGTTACAGTATAATCATGTATTAACCTTATGACATTACACTATACACTATAGTACATATAAAGTCATCACATCCTAATTTTGAGGACATCATAAATGTGAACAGACTTTAGTACAATCAACAGTAGTGATAATAGTAGATAGTCATTATACATGTACTTGTCAATTGAACACCACAGTAGTGAGACAGTAATTACTATACTATACTGACAGTAGAATTAAGATAATTACTTTTACTGTACGGTGACATTTTATTAACATATACTGTACTTGTCAATTGAACACCACAGTAGTGAGACAGTAATTACTATACTATACTGACAGTAGAATTAAGATAATTACTGTTACTGTATGGTGACATTTTATTAACATATACTGTACTTGTCAATTGAACACCACAGTAGTGAGACAGTAATTACTATACTATATTGACAGTAGAACTAAGATAATTACTATTACTGTATGGTGACATTTTATTAACATATACTGTTCTTGTCAATTGAACACCACAGTAGTGAGACAGTAATTACTATACTATACTGACAGTAGAACTAAGATAATTACGATTACTGTATGGTGACATTTTATTAACATATACTGTTCTTGTCAATTGAACACCACAGTAGTGAGACAGTAATTACTATACTATACTGACAGTAGAACTAAGATAATTATGATTACTGTATGGTGACATTTTATTAACATATACTGTTCTTGTCAATTGAACACCACAGTAGTGAGACAGTAATTACTATACTATACTGACAGTAGAACTCAGATAATTACTATTACTGTACGGTGACATTTTATTAACATATACTGTACTTGTCAATTGAACACCACAGTAGTGAGACAGTAATTACTATACTATACTGACAGTAGAACTAAGATAATTACTATTACTGTATGGTGACATTTTATTGACATATACTGTACTGCTGACAGTAGACAGGTAATTGATGTGTCCATTCTATAATTGATTTAATGTGTGAGGGCCAGTAATTTTTACACGCACAATTGAAATCTACTATCATTAGTTATTTGTCACCACTTTTCCAAGAAAGCAGAAAGGTTTGAAAATCCAATATGGTGATTTGGTATAAGTAAATATAATTATCTCTTTGAGACTATGTACACTGTATGTATAAACTCATAATGATAAAATTAAATAAAAAAACATACCATGTCGTACTAGGATAGGAAGGCACCGTTGCTAAATACCATTCCTAAATCAACAAACAGCTTATATTAGTGTTGTGGAGTGATTAGGAAAATGCTACAACCATATATTTTACTGTAAAATCACATCAAACCTTCAGAATATGGATTTATATACCTTTCACTAATATGAATTTGTTTACAGAATCGGCAGGAAATTGTAATATTGTCTACATTATTCATTCGAAATAAGTTCAAAATACGATCTCCTTCGCTAGTTACTTTCATGGTTTTCACATCACATGACTGATCATGTGACTGAGTTCGGAAACGTACATACAGACCTTCTTTTTTAATATATTTAACTTTTGATATTGAGTTTGTTACAACTTGCGGTAATGATGAGTTTTCCCAAGTTGACACCAAATGCTTTTTCCGTCCTTGTTTTTGAGAAAAAATTGAAGTGGAACTGAAAGTCAGTTTATTGTGTACTGCATGATCATTCCCCCTAATAACAGCTTGCACAGCTTGCACATGAGGCAGAAATTCCAGAAAGCAGTGGATGGTACAGTCCATGAATACATACAGCAGGGGGTCTATACTCTATAATTAGAACTGTTGTGCAAGATACGTTTTCATAACTACAGTGACGTCATCAACAAAATTGACCAATAAAATTGAAGCTAAGGACGACAACGTCTATTAGAAGCGTGCATGTCCACTGTCTAAAGGGAAGTGTGCTCTATTTCTTAACATTGTGCATCGACTATTGCTTCTAATACTTGCTGTTTCTCCAAGAAAAAGTGACCTCCATCATTCCCAGTTTTCATTCTGTGTGTTAACCAGCTCTGGTATATTTTAATAATTCTGTGAGTTAATTTAAATTGTTATAATTTGAATTTACAGCGAGTAGTATTATTTTTAAGTAGTTATTAGTTCACTTTTATATATCTAGTACAGTTATATATATATACATAATACAGTATTTTATTTATTTATTCTTCACAGGGTGCTTTGTGTATATCATTGTTAGACATTACATCTTGTGTTCAGGCTAAGACAACTGCGTTCAATTACAACTTCCCATCTCGCATTCTATTGTTCTAATTTCACAAGCAACCTGTGAAACAAGAAGACAATAAAGATCCCTAAAGAGAAACAGCAAGAAACAAGCAATGGCATCAAAAATGAGTACTACAAATGGCTTATCTACCACCTGTAGCAGTCCTTTAGACAGAGACATGCATTGTCTTAGTTTTCAACAAGTGGAGAGACTCACTGACTTGCTTTCTGAACCAGTTCTCATTCTACCAAAGGAAGGAAATTTTCCAACATTGACTATCTCACCCTCGAGACTTATTAAAGTTGTTCGGAAACAGTTACATGATAAAGGAATTGATGTTATCGATGTTCGGCTCAATGGTAGTGCTGCAAGTTACTGCTTAGCAGAAGACAGAGAGAAACATCCTCGACTGCAATACAATGATTTAGATGTAATATTTAGGATACATATTCGTAGCGAATTTGATCTACACATTATAAAAGATGAGGTATTAAATTCTTTATTTCATTTCTTTCCAGAGGGCACTCAAACAGAACGAATATCTTCATTCATGCTGGAGGAGTCTTACGTCAAAAAAATGGTGAAAATAACTAGTTGTAACGATCGATGGTCATTGATTTCATTAGGAGACGAAAAAGGGAAAAATATCGAGTTGAAGTTTGTGGACTCCATGAAAAGGCAATACGAATTCTCTGTGGATTCTTTTCAAATCACATTAGACCCGTTATTTTGTTTCGAGTTTGAAGATTCTCTGGCCGGCAAACACTCACCCATAAAGATCGATCCAGATTTCTACCCTCATATCCAAGCTACTGCCTTATATGGTGATTTCAGTGACGCCCAATATCACTTAAATAATCGATTAATTGCCACTCGAAATCCCGAAGAGATTCGAGGAGGTGGCTTACTGAAATACTGTTCACTTATAGTTACTGGATACCAACCCGCCAACGTGTCTGAAATGGAAAGTCATGAGCCATATATGTGTAGTCGCTTCTTTATAGATTTTCCTCTAGGAAACCTACAGTATGCAAAGATCAATAAGTATTTATTCACTCGATTTTTACAACCAGGGAATCCCAAGAAAGGGATCGAGTTTTTAGATGAACTTCTTGCTGTAGTTAGTAAGCAAGCAAAATGTCTAATGGAGAGCGAAAGACGAAAAACAATTACAATATTACTTCAAATAAAGGCAGGTCTCTCCTGGCATTACCACAATCCATACTTCAATCTGCCTTTCTATCCACCTCAGCCATTCTGGCATTATCAACAACATCACCACCACCACTACGTATATACTAGGAACCATTCTAAACAGAGCAGTCAATCTGTTGTAACTACACCTCCACTAATTCAATTTCCACACACGGCTAATAACGCAGTTCCAATTGGACCCACCCCTACACCGGTTCGATGATCCACTCTACACTATGGGATAAATATGGGCACTTGAACAAAGAGACTGGTAATTTTTTTTTAAACACAAAAAAATATATCCTTTAGAAATATCATAGTTCAAAACATGTTAACAAATTTCTTTAAAAGAATTTAAAAAAGGCTTTTTCTCGTTAACTTAGGGCTAATTGTGTTCATCGCATAAAAAATTAATCCAATTTATATAGTATCACACAATCAAATAATAATTATTTCGTTTCTCAAAGTAGGCATGATCACATTACCAACATGACTGCCTTTCATTTCTTCATATAACATTCTGTTGAATCTCATTTCTAAAACAATGTCATTATGTTGCCGTTCATGTCCACTGTTGTATCATAATGTATAATTTATCTTTTTTTTTATGTTGGATAAGATGTAAGATTTCATGATTTCATTACTCCAGCCACTAAACACTTGTATATAATACAATATCATGTACTATTATTTTTTTTTTACATTTAACAAAAAACATGTGTTCAGGAAACACGACTTGTTTGTTCTCTTTTTGTTACCTACACGATTTATTCCTATCTATAACAAAAAAAAACTCACTAAAAATTGATTCTTGGTAATTGATAATGGCTCCAGTATTGTTATTAAGTGTTAGCTTGTGCCAGGAAGACTGCCATATATGGTCATAAGCTATAATAATTCCAATATTCATCACAACTTAATAGGAATGACCTAAGCTTTTTGGAATCACAAACTATTATAATACTATACTGTTAGGACCACTTTGGTATATACAGGGGATTATTTACTATCACTATATATAATTCACTGCAATACCAGAAGCTCACCTCCAGAGGTGATTTAAAAGATTGTATGTACTGTTACTATGGTAACCAAAGTTATACACACATAACATTATGAATAGCATTGATTAGGAGTGAATAATGATTAGTACCAGTGCAGCTTGAAACCAGACCGAAAACTGGATTACAACTGGACAAATGTGAAAAGTCCTTAAAAGAGCCACTATCCCTGACTATGGTCAGGATTACACAGTGTATTGGTACAGTTAGAGTCACTATGGGTTGATGTATCAATGTATTGTACAGTTAGAGTCACTATGGGTTGATGTATCAATGTATTGTACAGTTAGAGTCACTATGGGTTGGTGTATCAATGTATTGTACAGTTAGAGTCACTATGGGTTGGTGTATCAATGTATTGTACAGTTAGTGTATTGTACAGTTAAGAGTCACTATGGGTTGATGTATCAATGTATTGTACAGTTAGAGTCACTATGGGTTGATGTATCAATGTATTGTACAGTTAGAGTCACTATGGGTTGGTGTATCAATGTATTGTACAGTTAAGAGTCACTATGGGTTGGTGTATCAATGTATTGTACAGTTAAGAGTCACTATGGGTTGGTGTATCAATGTATTGTACAGTTAGAGTCACTATGGGTTGGTGTATCAATGTATTGTACAGTTAGAGTCACTATGGGTTGGTGTATCAATGTATTGTACAGTTAGTGTATTGTACAGTTAAGAGTCACTATGGGTTGATGTATCAATGTATTGTACAGTTAGAGTCACTATGGGTTGATGTATCAATGTATTGTACAGTTAGAGTCACTATGGGTTGGTGTATCAATGTATTGTACAGTTAAGAGTCACTATGGGTTGGTGTATCAATGTATTGTACAGTTAAGAGTCACTATGGGTTGGTGTATCAATGTATTGTACAGTTAAGAGTCACTATGGGTTGGTGTATCAATGTATTGTACAGTTAAGAGTCACTATGGGTTGGTGTATCAATGTATTGTACAGTTAGAGTCACTATGGGTTGGTGTATCAATGTATTGTACAGTTAGAGTCACTATGGGTTGGTGTATCAATGTATTGTACAGTTAGAGTCACTATGGGTTGGTGTATCAATGTATTGTACAGTTAGAGTCACTATGGGTTGATGTATCAATGTATTGTACAGTTAGAGTCACTATGGGTTGATGTATCAATGTATTGTACAGTTAGAGTCACTATGGGTTGATGTATCAATGTATTGTATAGTTAGAGTCACTATGGGTTGATGTATCAATGTATTGTACAGTTAGAGTCACTATGGGTTGATGTATCAGGATTACACAATGTGGGAGCCACTAAGGGTTGGATTCTATCTTGTATAGACAGACAATCTATTTTCATAGATAGATAATATTTAGCACGGTCTATTTCATATCAGATAGAACCTCTCACAATATCAATTAATTTATATTAATGAACGAATTGTCTAGTATCTGATCTTCTTTTAGTTCCCTTGTATATCTTTGATTTGTAGGACTGCTTTTGTGGCCGACTGTAATCTCCTCTTCGACGACTTACTCTTCCTCCTCTTCCTGTACTAATACCTTTTCATTGTTCAGTTAAGAATAACTTGTTCATATACATACATAGATACATACATGTACATACATAGATACATATACACATATTTATACAATAGATACATACATAGATACATACATATACATACATACATACATGTACATACATAGATACATATACACATATACATACATAGATACATACATATACATACATAGATACATACATATGTACATACATAACCTACTTTATCCTATAATTACATAATTAACAGCTCCTCAAAATAATAATCTGTTTATATATCTACAATAGTTGTTTGAAAACATTCCCTTCACACTATATTCATATATCCACAAGATTACACTTTAAATCATACATATAATTATAGATATTTATATCTATCTATTTTTACATAGTGTCTAGCTGCTATGTTGGATGTTATCGCATATATCTAGTGTTATAATAGACTAAACAATATGTTTGGGAGTGGTATCAACTCTAGACAATGTCATTATATTCGCATACAAAACATAAACAAACAATAAACCACACCCACAAATATGACCACGCCCACTTTTAATTAGCATAATTTCCACAATATTTTCCTATTATGAATAACTATTAATATATCTTCTTGGGAAGAATAGAGCGTATTGTAGACCACCATATGACAAACCAGTAGACCACCAACCAATAGACCACCAGTTGGACAAACCAGTAAACCACCAGTTCACACCAGTAGACCACTACTGGACAAACCAAGCTTTATAATGTCACATTTGATCACCGTCTCTTGGCTCATGTATATACACAATTTAGGATACTCAGATTAACACTCGGAGGAACAGAGAAACCAAATCCTTTTGAAACCCTTTGTAAGTCTAGTTCTTCCACATTGAATACGTTCTTCAACGAGTGAGAGGCGTAGGCTTGTAAATATGAACGATAGGCATCCCTCGCTGACTTATGTAGATAGTAGTTCTTCTCTATCAGTCGTTCCAACTGGTTTGGGAATGGAGAGGAAAGTATGGGAATGAGGAGGAAAGCATGGAAATGGCAAAGAAGGCATGGGAATGGGGAGGAAGGAATGAGAATCAGGAGCAGGGGTGTGGAAACATTGAGCCAGCTGCCGGACATTTTGACCTATTTTCACCACTCTTGTCCTGCTCCCCATATACTTTGTATACAGTTTAGTTTCAATTTACCGGACATTCACTAGATTTATCGGACAATGTCCTGCATGACTGGCTGTTTCCACACCACTGATCAGGAGGTTGGTATGAGAATGGGAGGAAGGAATGGGTAGATTAAATAATTATTGTTAAGGAATGTAATCCTATGACATCATCACGATATCATCACCACTACAATGACATCATAATGACATCACTAACCTGAGACTGAACATTACTGAGTTTGGAATTTGAAAACTCATACTCATTCATTGGTACCTAAAGGATTAAATATTAATATGTGTTTTATAAACTACAGAAACATACTTTAGCGTGTTTCAAATATCGTAGAAAAGAGAGTTCTTCTGGAAGTAAGAAAAGAAGAGCGCGTCCCCTTGCACCAGCTCTAGCTGTTCGTCCAACTCGATGTATATATTCCTGTATGTATGTATGTATGCATTTATGTATGTATGTATGTAATGTATGTATGTAACTATGTATGTATATATGTATGTATGTGTGTATGTAATGTATGCATTTATGTATGTATATATGTATGTATGTAATGTATGTATGTACATTTATGTATGTAATATTATTATTCGCTGCAAGTATTTTGTAACCATAGCAACACATTAGTAACTATTTGGCTGTAACCATGGTAATAACAGCAAGATGACTAACTACCTTTGGATCATCAGGGGGATCATACTGTATAATCCAATCAACTTCTGGGATATCAAGACCTCTAGCAGCCACATCCGTACACAGTAAAATACCTTTATCAGCTTGACAAAATTCAAAAAATGTTGTGGTACGTTTCTGCTGCTTCTGACGGCCCTAAGTAGCAAAGACAGGTGTATATATGTATATACATATGTAAGTATAAATACAAGAGAGTTATGACATGAACAGAAGAGAGACAGAGATAAGATCAATAGAGGATATTGATAAATAGATGATAACATAGTGGTAACAATTAGGTGAGATAAATAGATGACATATCAATACAAATAGATTATATGTCTAACGTACATGTATATCCATTACTGGTATGTCTATATAGTTTAGAAGTTCAGAATGAAACTTCACAGAGTTACAAGAAGAAAAGAATACCATCAGCTTCTTTGAAAGATTCTTTTTTAAGAATGTAAATAAAAGAAGGAATCGTTGTTCAGATGAACACACAACATAACCCTGTAGTGAAAAAACAATGAGGTGACCCAATTAATTAGTTATAATTATAATCAGGTGACCCCATTAATTAGTTATAATTATAATCAGATGACTCCTCCCTCCATTAATTATAATCAGGTGACCCCTCCCTCCATTAATTAATTGTAGCTATAATCGTGACCCCTCCCTCCATTAATTAATAGTAGTTATAATCAAGTGACCCCTCCCTCCATTATTTATAATTATAATCAGGTGACCCCTCCCTCCATTAGACTCACTTGTTCAAGACCTTCAACTGTTGATGTTATTGTGTTATCATCAACACCAACATATAGCGGAGATTTCTTCAAAGAAACTTTTGCAAGATCTTCTACATTGCGAGTTTGTGTCGCTGAGAATAATACAGTCTGACGCTTCTCTATTTATAAATAGAAACACTAACTCTATTAATACTTAAATAGATGGATAGATGTTGGCAAATATATTAATGATTGAAGGTCATACTTGGTAATATTTTAATGATTTGTTTCATTTCTTCTTCAAACCCAATTTCTAAGATCCTATCTGCTTCATCGATTATTAGACACTGGAGATTCTTAAATAGAAATCCCTCTGTATTCTGATAAATAGATCCATCTATCTATTCTACCCATCTATACATCAATCTGTCTGTCCATCCATCCATCTATCAGTTGTATCATCTATCCACCCACCCATCCATCTATCCATCTGTCTGTCCATCCATCCATCTATCAGTTGTATCATCTATCCACCCACCCATCCATCTATCCATCTGTCTGTCCATCCATCCATCCATTTATACACCCACCCACCCATCCATCCATCTATATATCCATCTGTCTGTCCATCCATCCATCTATCAGTTGTATCATCTATCCAACCAACCACCCACCCATCCATCTATCCATCTGTCTGTCCATCCATCCATCCATCCACCCATCCATCCATTTATACACCCACCTACCCACCCATCCATCTATATATCTATCTGTCTGTCCATCCATCCATCTATCAGTTGTATCATCTATCCACCCATCCATACAACCAACCAACCACCCACCCGTCCATCTATCCATCTGTCTGTCCATCTATCCACCCATCCATCCGTCCGTCCGTCTGTCCGTCCATCCATCCATTAACCTGCAAGTGATCCAGTAGTCTTCCAGGAGTAGCAACCAATAAGTTAACTCCTTTCTGTAACTTCTCCACTTCTACTCGTCTGTTAGCCCCACCCATTATAATTCCATGTGAGTGATGATGATATTGTAATAGTTCTGTAGATACTCCATATGTTTGAAGAGACAGTTCCCTTGTTGGGGATATAATAATGACACCAGTACCTAAACACAATGTACAGGACAACCTGTCTTTTATATTCACACATACAGACTTACTATCTATTTCAGACAATTAGCAATAAAATGAACAGTACACACATATATATATGCATGCAAATATGTATATATACTCATGTTCTTATTATGTTTCCAATCAATAATATTATCTGTTAGAACCGTGAGCATTTTAGTATTCTCTTGAAATTCGAATTTTTACCCTGAACTATAGCCTTGGTATTTATTTTTCATTGCAAAATCAATCGTTTCAGATGGAGCCAAAAATGTTTCTAGAGTTAGATAATGATGTCCTTATTATGTTTCCAAAGTGGTTTTGATCAATAATATTATCTGTTAGAACTGTGAGCATTTTAGTATTCTCTTAGTACTAGTAGTAGTTTTACGAGTACACATAAGATTGTAAATACTATTAAATTATGTATTCATGTATATGTACATGTATATGTACATACTAATATATGTATTCATGTACATGTAATTGTATATGTACATACTACCGTAATTCGGGAAAATTTTGTACTATAAAAATTTTCGTATAACAGTATGCGTACGAAATTTAAAAATTCGAAAATTAACGGGTATATGGAAATAAACGGTATTCGTAAATAATAACGTACGCACGTACGAAAATATATACATACGAAAAATAAAAATTCGAAATATTTTAGAGACGAAATATTCCCGATTTATGGTAATATATGTATTCATGTACATGTAATTGTACATGTGCTGTACATACTAATATATGCATTCATGTACATGTAATTGTACATGTACATACTAATATACATGTATGTATTCATGTACATGTACATGTAATTGTATATGTACATACTAATATATGTATTCATGTACATGTAATTGTACATGTACATACTAATATATGTATTCATGTACATGTAATTGTACATGTACATACTAATATACATGTATGTATTCATGTACATGTACATGTACATACTAATATATGTATTCATGTACATGTACATGTACATACTATTCATGTACATGTACATACTAATATATGTATTCATGTACATGTACATACTAATATATGTATTCATGTACATGTAATTGTACATGTACATACTAATATATGTAATTGTACATGTACATACTAATATATGTATTCATGTACATGTACATACTAATATATGTATTCATGTACATGTAATTGTACATGTACATACTAATATATGTATTCATGTACATACTAATGTATGTACATGTATATACATACAAATAAATGTATGATTATACATAAACATGTACGTACCATTTCTGGGCATGAAGTTTAACTTAGATAATAACTCAACAGCTGGTATCAAGAAGGCAAGTGTTTTCCCACTACCAGTTTTAGCAGCACCTAATAGATCCCTATAATCATATAATTATAATTTCATAATTTTGTTAATTATAAAATTTTCCTTACCGTCCTTCTAGTAATGGTCTAATGCTCTTGTACTGTATTTCCATCATATCGGTAAAACCCATTTCTTCAACTGCTTTTAAGGTTTTCTCTGAGACCACACCCACTAATGATGAAAATTTCTTGTCTTGTTCTGTATCACCCATTACCTGCTGTAATGTAACTGCAAAAAAAAGAAAAAAAAAGTGTGCACTGCCCGGGAATCGAACCCGGGTCGTAAGAATGGGAATCTTACATGATACCACTACACCAGCAGTGCTTTCACATACTTGTCAATTTTCACTTATCATGGAAAAATACTTCTATATACTCAACACTAACCAGCTTCTTCTTCATCTTCATCACTTCTTCTTCGCTTAGGTGCTATAGGAACATCTCTTTCTTCATTTTGCTTTGTAATATCATCATCATTCTTTGTGCAAACTGAAAAATTATGTATAATCAATATTCAAGACTTTGGTGTCGGTAAATATATTAACAATATCTATACTCCCTGGTGTGACTGTTCACTAGTTCACCAGTCACCATGTTATTATGATTAAATGTACAGTACAGTGCAACATCACTAGTAAGTACCCATGATAGTACGTACACTCGGATACTGCATACTAAAATCACATGACACAGCAACCAGTGTAACTACATGCAATATAAAACGTACCTGTTAACACGCACACTGTTAATACGTATTTTCTTATAAACCGCACTATTAATTACGACACCACGTGCAAATAAATCGCTTATCATGTACTTCCGGTCACGTTTTTGAAGTGAAAAAAATGGCCAAATCGAAGAAGTCGATCTCTTTTGGCCAAAAGCTTGATATTATCACTGATATTGAAAAAGGAGAAACTCAAGCATCAATGGTTCATGAAGGCCATGTCACACAAAACGACTCTGAGGAAACTGGTAAAGACTATGATGAACCAGTTCAATGTCCTACTGTGTCTGAGTACTACCTGGCTTTAGATGTTGTCAAACGGTTCATTACATGTAATGGAGAGAACCCTCACCTTCAAGCATTCAGCTGCTTGGATGATTTATCACACTCTGTTCAACGTAAAAGTAAAAAACAAACAAAAATAACTGAATTCATGAATTAATTGACTCCAATTCTATTATTATCATTATTAAAACTATTAAATATGTGTAAATATTAAGGTTTGGTTACAAAGTACCACGGTTTATAAGTACTATTTTGCAGTGCCCTAGGGGGTACTTACTATCAGAGTTGCACTGTATATGTCAATAAACAGTCACTATACAGTACAGTAATTACTCAGTAGTTTCATTTCCACACTACAGTAGTTCAACAGTAGTTTTGACAGTAATTGGTGTACTTGTCAATTGAACACCACAGTAGTGAGACAGTAATTACTATACTAAACTGACAGTAGAACTAAGATAATTACTGTTACTGTATGGTGACATTTTATTGACATATACTGCACGTGTGTAACATGATCCAACGAATTTGATTGGTCTGTGAAATTATGTGCAAAGCCAATAACAGCTTCTCGGCTAATCATTCACTAATCAATTTACAGTATATGTTACTACAGTGACCACATTAAATAGAACATTACATTCACAGAGATAAATCATGTGACATCACATGACACACATCTCGGCCACTACAACTCACCATCAAATTTTTCATCTTCAGCGATATCTTCTTGATCTTCAACTAGTTTCTTCTTTTCAGCTAAAGCAAGTTTTCTTTTCTTTCTCAACTGTCTCAGTTTCCTCACACTTTTATCTTTCCCATAAGGCATACTTACAGTTGACCACGTGGTTCCAATTTTGACCACGTGGTTCCGTAATACTCCTATTTATAAGAACAATTGTTTATCAGAAAAAAACCACCTCCATTTCTTCTTCCTGTTTACAGCAACTAAAGTTATATTTATCAGGTATGTCATTAAAATAATTACCTAAGTATATAATTAATTACTTTTTTATACTATAGTTAATATGGATATACTCCCCCCATCTTTATCATTGGTAAACGTATCAGTATTTATTATTGCATGTATCTTCACCGGAATAGCCATTTTTATACATCATTTCGGTATTTTTGACATTTTTTTTCCTGGTCTTGATCGTACTACTAAACGACATGGAGGAGATCTTGTAGCAGCCACTCTCAAGGCACATGGAGTTAAGTTTGTTTTTACTCTCGTAGGAGGACACATTTCACCTGTTCTAGTTGGATGTGAGAACCTAGGTATTCGTGTTATTGATACCAGACATGAAGTTACTGCAGTATTTGCAGCAGATAGCGTAGCTCGTTTATCAGGTGGAGTGGGTGTGGCTTGTGTCACTGCAGGACCAGGTGTTACAAATACCATCACAGCTGTAAAGAATGCACAAATGGCTGAATCACCAGTACTGTTATTAGGAGGTGCGGCAGCTAATATCTTGAAAGGTAGAGGTGCCCTTCAAGATATTGAACAGCTGGCGTTGTTTAAACCTCTATGTAAATTTTGTGCTACTGTAACTCGTGTGAAGGACATCATACCTGTATTACGCAAAGCACTGGCCATTGCACAATCAGGTACTCCTGGGCCTGTCTTTGTGGAACTTCCTATTGATACATTGTATCCTCTTTATGCCTTGGAGAAGGAACTTCTCCCAAAGAAACAGCCAAAAGGCTTTGTACAATATATAGCAGCTCTATACACTCGAGCTTATATCAATCGCTTGTTTTCAAGAGCTTGGAATCCACAAGACACCTCCCCTCTTTGTAGTAGTTATCCTTTTGCTAAAGATAAACATGTGCAGAAAGTTGCTGATATGGTACGCAAAGCTAAGAAACCTTTATTTTTGATTGGTAGTCAAGCAACCTTACCACCTACAAAGGCTTCAACTACTGGGAAATTATTAGAAGATTTAGGTATACCGTGTTTTCTTGGTGGCATGTCCAGAGGATTGCTTGGACATAATAACAGTATACACATCAGACAAAGACGTACTGATGCTTTGAAAGAAGCGGACTTAGTTATTTTGGCAGGTACAGTATGTGACTTCCGATTGAAATATGGGCAATCGTTGAGCTCTCGTTCCAAAACTGTAATTGTGAATCGTAGCAAGACTAATCTATATTTGAATGCGAGGATATCTTGGTCTCCTACGTTAGCTCTCCAGGCAGATCCTGGCTACTTCATCCATCAATTGTCAGCAGCTCTTGAAGGATATCAATGTGACCCGGCCTGGGCTAAAGAGTTGAAAACTCGTGAAGAAGTTAAAGAAAAAGCTAATCTTGAAAAGTCGGAAGAGATCCCCGAAGAACATTTAAATCCACTGAAAGTTCTTCATATCACAGAAAATGTAATGAGTGAAGATTCCATTATAATTGCTGATGGTGGAGATTTCGTTGGTTCTGCTGCCTATATACTTCGACCTCGAGGACCCCTGAAGTGGTTAGACCCAGGTCCTTTCGGAACTTTGGGTGTAGGAGGAGGTTTTGCTCTTGGCGCTAAGTTATGTTGTCCGGAATCTGATATCTGGATTATTTATGGCGATGGATCTTTGGGTTTTAGTGTGGCAGAGTTCGATACCTTCGCACGTCATAATCTTCCTGTTATAGCTGTTGTTGGTAATGATGCCTGCTGGAGTCAAATTGCTCGGGAACAGATCCCAACTCTACATAGTTCAGTGGCGTGCATGTTAGAATATAGTGATTATGAAAAGGTTGCTGAGGGCTATGGTGGACGAGGCCTACGTTTGGATGGTACAAATACAGGAGATGATATAGAGAAAGCTCTTACCGATGCTCAAACTCTCTCAAGGGAGGGGAAACCAGTTTTAGTAAATTGCCTAATTGGGAAATCCAACTTCCGTGAGGGATCAATATCAGTTTGATTGGTGCGGATTAAAACTGGTTTGACTGGTTTAGCCTGTTTAGAAATTATATTTGTAGTAAATGTAGTAGCAAAGTGTATTATAGTTATCATATAGTAATATTAACACAAAAATTATTTATTATACTAGTGACAAAACATGTTTTGAGTTATACATGAATATAATTATAATAATAATACACATTATTACAATTTATGTATGTAATATAATAAAAAATAATAATAGTTTAACATTTCTCATTAAAATGTGCGGTAGGCAAACAGTTGATTCCAGTATATTCTAGTATATTCTAGTATATTCTAGTATATTCTAGATTTATTAAGAGATTCAAATAAATAACACAAACAACAAATATTTATTTTTTAGTTATTCTCCATGAATACTGATCACTATCTTTAAGTCCATCTTCATCGGATGATAGCATAGATCTCATATCTGAGAAAGAAAGAACATAAGAAATACATAATATGTCAATGTTTCCAAAGTGGTTTTGATAAATAATATTATCTGTTAGAACCGTGAGTGTTTTAGTATTCTCTCGAAATTCGAATTTTACCCTGAACTATACTATAGCCTTGGTACTCATTTTTTCATAGCAAAATCAGTCGTTTCAGATTGAGCCGAAAATGTTTCTAGAGTTAGATAATGATGTCCTTATTATGTTTACAAAGTGGTTTTGATAAATAATATTATCTGTTAGAACCGTGAGTGTTTTAGTATTCTCTCGAAATTCGAATTTTTACCCTGAACTATAGCCTTGGTACTGATTTTTTCATTGCAAAATCAATCATTTCAGATTGAGCCGAAAATGTTTCTAGAGTTAGATATTGATGTCCTTATTATGTTTACAAAGTGGTTTTGATAAATAATATTATCTGTTAGAACCGTGAGTGTTTTAGTATTCTCTAGAAATTCGAATTTTACCCTGAACTATAGCCTTGGTACTCATTTTTTCATAGCAAGATCAGTCGTTTCAGATTGAGCCGAAAATGTTTCTAGAGTTAGATAATGATGTCCTTATTATGTTTACAAAGTGGTTTTGATAAATAATATTATCTGTTAGAACCATGAGCATTTTAGTATTCTCTCAAAATTCGAAATTTTACCCTGAACTATGCCTTGGTATTGATTTTTCATTGAAAAATCAATCGTTTTAGATTGAGCCAAAAATGTTTCTAGAGTTAGATAATGATGTCCTTATTATGTTTACAAAGTGGTTTTGATCAATAATATTATCTGTTAGAACAGTGAGCATTTTAGTTTGATAAAGTACTACAGTCTTGGTACTCATTTTTTTTACTAGAAAAACAATTGTTTTATATTGGGTCAAAACATTTTCAAGAGTTACATAATGATGTCCTTTTAGTGATAATTAGTTATAGTTTAAGTTAATTAACTGGGAGCTCCCCCACCCACCCCAGAATGACAGCTAGTTTGTGTACATGTGTCTGTATTCACTAAGTTAGGCCTTTCCTGAAATCCTAACTACTAATATTCCTATTCACCATGGCAACAATATGAACACAATGAAACATCATATTCTCCAAAGAGATGGTTGATGATAGCGACCACCTTTCACAAACCTTTCTCTTCCTCATCATCAGATGTATCTATATGTATTTCAATATCTAATCTTCTTTGTCCAGTTTCGGTAAACATTCTATTCCTTACTCCATCAGTCACTTGACGTTCAGTGACTATTAATCTCTGTTTGTTAATAATTGGTAGAGTGACAGAGGTCTGGCCTGCACTAGTGTGGCTTCTTCCCTTAGTATTGGATACCAGAGGTCTCTCAGGAGACATACTTGGACTGCTATCATGATCAACAACGAGGCTTGCTCGTATGCTCTGTTCTTTTGTATCTTTTAGCGTCTGTACTATTCCTACCCATGATTGCATCTCATCATGTGTGGGGGCGGAAAGATAATACACTCGCTCGTTTTTTTCTTTTGGGTCCTGACGATGAATTTCAAACATGTTTGGTTTTATTGCACTCCTAAACAAAAGAATGAGTAAAGACATTATTATGTACATGTATGTATGTATGTATGTATGTATGTATGTACATGTACATGTGTATGTAATGTACTTACGGTCCATGACAAGCTTGTATTTTAGAAATTTCTTGTAATGGAACTTCTCCAAGAGGCTATAAATAGACAACCACTTCATAATATATAATGTACATGTTCTATAAATAGTAACAACATTATGTACCTATAAATAGTAACAGGTCTATTAATAGTAACAGTTCTATAAATAGTAACAACATTATGTACCTATAAAAGGTAACAGGTCTATTAATAGTAACAGTTCTATAAATAGTGACAACACTATGTAGTTATAAATAGTAAAAGGTCTATAAATAGTAACATTATGTAGCTATAAGTAGTGACAGGTCTATAAATAGTAACAACATTATGTAGCTATAAATAGTAACAGGTCTATTAATAGTAGCAGGTCTATAAATAGTAACAACATTATGTAGCTATTAATAGTAACAGGTCTATAAATAGTAACAACATTATGTAGCTATTAATAGTAACAGGTCTATAAATAATAATAGTTCTATAAATAGTGACAACATTAATAGTAACAGGTCTATAAATAGTAACAACATTATGTAGCTATAAATAGTAACAGGTCTATAAATAGTAACAGTTCTATAAATAGTGACAACATTATGTAGCTATTAATAGTAACAGGTCTATAAATAGTAACATTATGTAGCTATAAGTAGTAACAGGTCTATTAATAGTAACAGTTCTATAAATAGTAACAACATTATGTAGCTATAAATAGTAACAGGTCTATAAATAGTAAAACAACATTATGTAGATTCAATACCTGTTCAGTTTTATAATAAGATAAACAATGAGTATCCAATACAAACATTCTTCTCCTCCAAGTCTTGACCTTATGACCTTGTTTCACTAAAAAACCTTGTTTATGAACATATTGAGCACCATCCTGTATGTATGTGTGTGTGTGTGTGTGTGTGTGTGTGTGTGTGTGTGTGTGTGTGTGTGTGTGTGTGTGTGTGTATGTGTGTGTGTATGTATAATTGTATACATATAAGTATGTATATATGGAGACCTACCAGTTCCATGAAGAGACCTTGAAGTCTAAATTCATCATTAGGCGAAAGATTCTCTCCATCAGTTGTATCGACACTTATTTGATTTGGCAAATTAGATGTAGAAGGTGTTTTCCTAACCTGAAGTAGTACAGTCACATGATGATCACATGATTGTCAGATGACTAACCTTTTGTCTGAGTCTCTGGTTTTCAATTGTCAAAGCTTTGTTTGTCGCTGCCTTTTGAGTTATTAGTTGTACTAACGACTCTTTTACAGCTCGATGTTCATCCTCTAAGGTACTGAGTCTCTCTTGTAAAATATCTCTTTCACTGGAAAATAAATTTATATGATTTGTTATATACATTGTAGCTGTTACTATAATATAGAACTAATGATATTACTATATATAGAACTAATGATGATACTATATATAGAACTAATGATGTTACTATATATAGAACTAATGATGATACTATATATAGAACTAATGATGTTACTATATATAGAACTAATGATGTTACTATATATAGAACTAATGATGTTACTATATATAGAACTAATGATGATGCTATATATATAACTAATGATGTTACTATATATATAACTAATGATGTTACTATATATATATAACTAATGATGATACTATATATAGAACTAATGATGATACTATATATAGAACTAATGATGTTACTATATATAGAACTAATGATGTTACTATATATAGAACTAATGATGATACTATATATAGAACTAATGATGTTACTATATATAGAACTAATGATGTTACTATATATAGAACTAATGATGTTACTATATATAGTATCACGATTTCTTATGTTACTATATATAGTATCACGATTCCTTATGTTACTATATATAGTATCATGATTCCTTATGTTACTATATATAGTATCACGATTCCTTATGTTACTATATATAGTATAATGATTCCTTATGTTACTATATATAGTATCACGATTCCTTATGTTACTATATATAGTATCACGATTCCTTATGTTACTATATATAGTATCATGATTCCTTATGTTACTATATATAGTATCACGATTCCTTGTTACTATATATAGTATCACGATTCCTTATGTTACTATATATAGCATCATGATTCCTTATGTTACTATATATAGTATCACGATTCCTTATGTTACTATATATAGTATCATGAGGTGATTCTAATATAACACACTGTCTTAATTCTTCGGCTTCCTGTCTCATTTCACTCGCTAGTTTTATTTCTGTTGTTGCCAAATTCAAATCTGTTTCTAGTAATTTCAAATGCAATTCTTTTCTATCCAATTCTTCCATCTACATAATAAAATCATAAATGTCACATGTACATCACATGACTTATAAATCACTTACTAATTCTGAAATGGTTGTCCAAAATTCATTGTTCTTCTCTCTCATTACTTCCATTTGAGTTATTAATTCCAATCTTTCCTGTTCAATATCAGTTATCTTTTCTAACAATTGTTTAGAATCTTCTCCTGTATCAGAAAGTATATGATTATATAATTATATACATATTATACATATATGTATATACACACACACATACACACACACACACCTGTTAATTCACGTGCCAAAGGCTTATTAATTATTTGTGTCTGAGAGTTGTCTAATGTTTCAGAAATACTAGTTATACTCCCAAAGAAGCTCTCGGGGAGAGAACCAAGTGTAGGTTGACGATGTAACACAGACATGAGGTGACTCCGAAATGGACTGTCTGGTTTTGGATCATGAGGTGTGCTATAAATACGATCTAGATTTTTTGATGCATCTACATACAAAGAAACAGTGGGGAGTATAGAACAGCTGTAATAATAGACACATGATCTGTGTGTGTGTGTTCCTAATGATTGGAATTAGCTAAATAAATAAATAAACAAATGTCGCATTAGTTGAGTGTGTGTGTGTGTGTGTGTGTGTGTGTGTGTGTGTGTGTGTGTGTGCGTGCGTGCGTGCGTGTGTGTGTGTGTGTGTGTGTGTGTACTCACTTGATGTCATTTCCTCACTATTAGACTCTGAAAGCCCATCACCATTGCTCTCTAACAAGAATGCACGAGATTCCATCATAGATGACATTATCTCAGTATCGGATCGAGTCCGTCTACGAAATTCCGCAGACAAGCTATCATTTGATGGTCTATGTTTATTAGGAACAGATGGGCGGGGCTTTTGTACGCTACCTTGTATGGAACTACCCTGTTCAGTATCAATAATAGAATGAATAAGGTTCTCCGTTTCACTGGTATTAGATACTGTGGATAATGTATGCATGCGTTGCAGGGGAGGCCGTTGAGGATTTCGAGAAACTAATACGCTACTCTCAAAACATGCTCGAGCTGATTGGCTGCATAATTGATAAGTATCCTGTAGACATTGTGATAATTCCTTAAGAGAACTTTCCAGTTCTGATAAATTAGATCCGTGATCTTTTGGGTACATTGCTTCTGCTAAGTCGATATGTTGATAATCAAGACCGGTCATCTGTCTCTTTTTAATATCTTCGGGATCAACGACACATATGCTTTGAGACTCAATCAATATAGCATCAGGGGTTTTTAATTGTTCCTGTCTCTTTGTCAACTCTTGTTCCATTTTAATAACCATCTCTTTCCCTTTATTTACATGAGGTAAGATAGATATGAAACTCTTCATTAAGCTATCTGTGTGTTGTCGACAATCTTGAATCATATATTGCAACTTAGTACAACTTTCACAAGCAGTTGCTTGCTTGGGCTTGTCAAGAGAGTCCTGTTTAGGTATTGAAAATCCGAGCGTAGTATTTCTAGTTTGTTTGACTGGTTCATGTCCTACACTTTGCATCTGAGTAATGGCTCCTGATCTGTGACGATAAACTTCATTCCCTTCAAGTAATCTCTGTGGAATTGGTGAGAGGTTGACCCATTCTTCTGTGGTTAGTGAAGATCGTTTGAAATGTTTATGTTTTTGGTGAGGTGCTGAGGTCATCTTTGATATTCAGTTGTAAATACAAACTAACATCTCCTTTTGAGTTTTTAAGAAATGAAAAATATGTCAAAAAGGAAATATTTACATACATACATATATACATAGATACATACATACATACATAGATACATACATACATACATACATACATACATACATACATATATATATATATGGCAGTGGTTTCGCCAGGATAAGTAGTAAATGTGGGGGAGTGCATCAGTGGTACATGATATTTGGTCAACATTGTGATAAACAATATTTTTTAGCATAAACCTCAAAACTAAAGAATGGGGGAGCGCCATGGTACCACCCTTTGGGGGAAACACTGCATACATACATACATACATACATACATACATACATACATACATACATACATGTACATACATACATACATACATACAGTATATGTTAATAGAAAGTCACCATACAGTAACAGTAATTATCTTAGTTCTACTGTCAGTATAGTATAGTAATTACTGTCTCACTGCTGTGGTGTTCAATTGACAAGTACTATCAAAACTACTGTTGAACTACTGTAGTGTAGAAATGAAACTACTGAGTAATTACTGTACTGTATGGTGACGTTTTATTGACAGACACCATACATACACACATATATATACATAATACATACACAATACATACATACATGTACATACATACATATATAATTATACAGTGGTATATACATACATACATACATACATGTGTATGTACACACAGTGTTGTTTTAGAATAACAATAATGACCTTTTATTTACATGTTAATAATAGTATATGCTTAGTTTCTCAAAGCTATAAAATCCATTAATTAATTAAGCAGATTACTATATTAGGGTGTCTATTATTGGCCAATTTAAAATTTTGTTAGTTACATACATACACACACACATACATACCTATATACATACATACATACATACATACATACATACATACATACATACATACCTATATACATACATACATACATACATACATACATACATACATACATACATACACACATACATGCATACATACATACATACACACATACATGCATACTTACATGTACATATATACATACATACATACATACATACATACATGTACATATATATATACATACATACATACATACATACACACACACATACATACATACATACATACATACATACATACATACATACATACATACATACATACATACATGTACATATATATATACATACATACATATATACATACATACATACATACATACATACACACATGTACATACATATATACATACCTACATATATATATATACATACATACATACATACATACATACATACATACATACATACATACATACATACATACATACATACATACATACATACATATATATATACATACATACATACATACATGTACATACATACATACATACATGTACATATATACATACCTCACTAATAACATTTACTTTTTATGATACTGAAAATCACATTACAGGCATACTTACCCATAAATGTAATCAATTATAATTATATATATATATATACATATACATATATATATATATATATACATAATTATATATAATTGTATATTATTGTGAATGTGAATAAAAATTATTATATATAATTTACTATTGTTATGGTCTCAACACAAAACATTACATATTGTTATTTGATAAAAGAAAGGAGTGTCATTAATAAACACATTAACAGTTTTCATTACAAATTCATAAATCATAAAATATTATTTAACAATCATATAATTATATATATATATATAATTATTATAATATATATATATAATTATATAATATGTTACACACAATTATATATTAATTAGTGGAATAATATATTCAGAGGTATTCATATATACCTGGGGCTCCACTACGTATCTAAAGTGTCTTTTAAGCTCTGATGCTCCTTCAGCCAGTGAACCACCTCCTCCTATAAGATCAACAGCCTAATTAAATAATTATAACTAGTAATATACTTATATAAACGAGGAGGTGTGGCTCACCCTCATGGCTAAAAGGATATTTTCTGGAATACAGCCATCAGGATCTGCACATCTTGGTAACTATTTAGGGGCTTTGCGTAACTGGGTTAAACTACAAGATGTGTCTACTGATGTCATGTATAGTGTAGTTGATTTACATGCATTGACAGTACCACAAGCACCGGTCTTATTGAGAAAGAATATAATTGATATGACATCATGTTTATTAGCTTGTGGAGTTAATCCACATAGAAGTATTGTCTTCCAACAAAGCCAAGTTAGTATATTCTACAATACATCTTTAATCTATCAGTTTGTTAACAGGTCCCTGCTCATTGTGAGTTATCGTGGATTCTCAGTTGTTGTACTCCAATGGGACGGCTCAATAGAATGACCCAGTGGAAGGTAATGCTGTACTATAGAACGAGGTCATAAATTAATCCACTTGTCTCCACTATATCTATAATTATAATGTATCTATTGGGAATATTGATTACTAAAGACATTTGTAGACTGCTTCAGTGTCCTGCATACTGTACTATCTTGTGTTAACATCAATATTTATATAACCTTTGCTAATATGAATAGAATCTGTTAAATAGAAAACAATTACCCGATCCATCAATATTGCATGCTAAATCTACTATCAACAATACCTTAAAATAATTAAAAAAACATTTTAAGGTTGTACTAGGGGGAGGGGTAGTTGAAACTCCAATCGGTTTCTAGTCTTGCCAGCTTCTTGCTGCATACAATCTGGTTCAATTCTGTATCTTTTGGAAGCCACACCCACCCGGGGGTATAATTATTGGGCCTAAATGTTTTGACTGATAGTTTATTTTCAGAAACAAAGCTAAACACACCCTTCGGGTGGTGGAGGGGGCGGTAGGCGGGAAACCCTGGCAGGGTAACTGTAGTTGCTCTCTGAGAAAGATCGGAGTTTGATAGTGTCTAGAAAGGTAGATTTTATGGTTTCAGTGAAAAGCTACAGAATTCAGCATTCTTCAGCCTCTTGTAACTATAAAAGTAAAATGAATTTGCAGAAAACGGCTCTATTTGTTTTCTCAAAATGCATTGTACTTGATGCACGCCATGATTGGTGGGCGTGGCTTTCTTGGTTTTGTACTTATTACAATGGCAAAAATGGACATTTTTCCAACACTCCCACTATTGTAGAGAAGTATAAAGATCATGAGAAGATATGAAGGTTGCTATTACACCAGGTTAGAGTCATATTATATAATATTCTATTTTGAAACTGATTGGAGTCGCATCCGCCCACTCCCTAGTACCACCTTAAAAAAAACATTTTTAAAAATGAAAGAGTATGTAGGGATATCAAAACCGAAAAAAGTAACAGAAACCTTAAATTATCTAGTCACTTTACATAACATCTACATAAATGTAGAGTAAAGCCAAACACAAGAAAGTGTTTGGCTTTATTGGTGGAAATGGTTTGTGTATGTAAGCTTTCTCTGCTTTTTTTTGGTTTTAATATTCCTACATACTCTTACATATACTATTTTATTCCAGGCCAAAGGAGCTACTGACAACAGAGATATAATCAACTTAGGACTCTTTTCTTATCCTGTACTAATGACTGCTGATATATTACTATACAGGTACCATTCAATATGATTTATATTCTATAATTTATATTTAATATAGAGCAACTCATGTTCCTGTTGGTGATGATCAACTACAACACTTAGAATTAGCAAGAGATGTTGCTCGATCCTTTAATTCACAATATCTGGTGGAGTTTTTTCCAGATCCTAAACCTCTATTAGGTTTGGAAACTATAAACAACAGATATTAAGACCTTGGTTTACAACTAAATACCCAGAAACCAGAGTTTTTGATAAGTTTTGAAGCATGGGCCAAATTGGCTCACCAATGGTTAGTGTGTGTGCCATTGGGAATACATCTTGAGCTAATTAACAAAAGAGTTAATGCTGTTAGTGACAATACAATCATAATTAACTGCACCATCTGGCCCAAAGGGAGAACTGTGCAGTGCCAAATAAGAAGCTCTTTTGGGCCAATGGTGCGCCATATAAGCTTATCAAAAACACTGCCAGAAACCCTTAAATCCTTGATTGAGAACCTAAAATGGGTACTTCAAATCCATCAAGTTTGGCACAAATTACTAACTTGGTTTATATGATCTGCAAAGACAGCTTAGGACACCTTCCAGCTGACTAGCACAAGTGTGTAATTGTCAATTAGCTTTGTTTTCTCGAACATTTTGTTATAGTATTAGTGAGCGTGTGTAATAGTTATGATTAGAGTATAGAGTGATATAAATAATAGTTGTAAAGGTCATTCATATTCATAACTTTAGTTTTTGGAGGCGACCAAATATCTTTTTACTTGCACCATTTTCATATACCTATTCTTTTTAAATTTTATCCATTGCCTCATTATTGAGTTACAGTATAATCATGTATTAACCTTATGATATTAAACTATACACTATAGTACATATAAGTTATTGAGTTACAGTATAATCATGTATTAACCTTATGATATTAAACTATACACTATAGTACATACAAGTTATTGAGTTACAGTATAATCATGTATTAACCTTATGATATTAAACTATACACAGGGGTGTGGAAACAGCCAGTCATGCAGGACATTGTCCGATAAATCTAGTAAATGTCCGGTAAATTGAAACTGAACTGTATACAAAGTATATAGTAAGCAGGACAAGAGAGGTGAAAATAGGCCAAAATGTCTGGCAGTTGGCTCACTATTTCCACACCCCTGACTATACACTATAGTACATATAAGTTATTGAGTTACAATATAATCATGTATTAACCTTATGATATTAAACTCATTACAACCTAAGTTTGATGTCATCATGAATATGAACAGTATATTTTCTTCTCATAGGAGAGGTTCATAGAGTTATGAGTTTACGTAATCCTTTACAGAAAATGAGCAAGTCAGATAATCAGGAAATGAGCAGAATAAACCTGTCAGACACACCTGACCAGATTAGAAACAAGATTCGTAAATCAGTCACTGATTGTGTGTCTAATATTACATATGATCCCGATACAAGACCAGGGATTAGTAATTTAATATCAATATATTCGGCAATCACTGGAGCTAGCCATCAGGAAGTGGTTGATATGTTTATAGGTAAACAAAGTGTTGATTTGAAAGATACTTTGGTTGACATAGTAACAGATCATTTAAAACCAATTAGAGAAACACTAATGAGATTGGAAGAAGATTTGGGATACGTTGAAACTGTTCTTGATGAAGGTGCAAGAAAAGCTGAACTTAAAGCAGCGGAAACTATGTTTGAACTAAAACGTCTATTAGGTCTTCACTGATCAGCATGTATATAGTTATGAACAGCTAATATAATATTGTGTAACTAATTTGGACTACTATAGTAGTAAACTGATGAAGTCCACAGAAAGACAGAAACAACATGCCAGAGCAGAACCAGAACCACTGTCCTTTCGATCAAGAGGCCCAAGCTCTATCCACTATGCTACACTGCCTTCTTAAACAAAGTGTTCATCACTCTGGGGACTTTTGAGCCATACACGTGTATCGAAGACTATAGTCTTTCAATTTGTGTAGGAAACTGAAGTTTTCTCTTTTTTAAGGTGGCAGTGTGGCATAGTGGTTAGAGCTCGAGCCTCTTGATTTGCAAGGTCAGTGGTTCTGGTTCTCCTCTCAGCATGTTGCTTCCTGTTCATCTTTCTGTGGACTTCATCATGCAGTTTATAAACCCCTGTAGGATGGTTAACCCTACATAACTTCACTTCATTATAGTAAATGTATATTATTAGAATATGTAATGTCACTATAATGTATAAATATTATCATAATCATTAGATATAGGTAATGTCAAAGTTTGTTTTATCTTTCCAGTGACTTGTATTTGTGAGAAGTGGGAGCCTTTGTCAATTCACACTTTATTACATGAACCAAGGCGTTAGGATGTTCTAAAAAGTGTATTTCAATATCATCGCCATACATATTTCCTTCATCATTTTTATACGTGCCAACTTTCCTAATGACAACTCTTTCGTGAGTACTCGCTAGTCTATCACAAGATTCACAAGTATAGTCGACTCGTGGTAGGATACATACATCTGCTATATCTGATAATGGAATTATTCTTGTTTTGCGATGATTTGTGAATGTTGTATAATTAATTATACACACACTGGTTTTAGTAACATACACCTCTGATCTTTCAGCTCCTCTTTGTAATCTAGATTTTAAGCAAGGATAGAAGCAAGCTAAAAATGGACAGCAGACTAATGGTAAGCCACAGAACAAACTTGAGACACAACAATATCTTCCTGTGCATGTCTTGATATGGTATGATGTCAACTCATCAACATCAAAGTTCGCTAAATGTAGTACTTCTTCTCCGTTGAATATTGTAACAGACATTTTTCATCAAGAGGTGGGAGGTAAGAGTAAACAGTTTGGAGAAATGTATTCATGAATTGAGCAATGGAAAGATATTCATATTACAGTGAATTATAATTATACATAAATTATAATATATCTCCCGTTAATTACTAACAGTACATGTAATATACTATCATTCCAGTATATTACATGTACATGTAATGTACTAGAATAATAGTACATTACATGTACTAGTACACATATGCTATTGTCATAATCATTACATGTACACATCATAATAAACATGTAATTAACAAGATTGAAAATGCTATGAAAATGTTAATTAGCACATTATTATAGTAATTATTACTATACATCATCTCTATTCATAGAGCTAATTATTAATAAATATATATTATTATTGCATTCCAACTCTGTCTCTCTGCATCCTATCATTATATGTTTTAGATACAATATTCCAACTCTCCATAAATCGTTCAACACAGTTCGAAATACAATTCTGAAAAATAAATGAATATTTCAATACTTAACACAATATCATATTTAATATGTACTGTTGTAAATACAATAATCCTCAGTTGGTGTTTTTGATAAGCTCATATGGCGCATCATTGACCCAAAGAGCTTCTTATTTGGCACTGCACAGTTCTCTCTTTGGGCTAGATGGCGCAGTTAATTATGATTATATTATCACTAACAGCAAGATGTATTCCCAATGGCACACGCACTAACCATTGTTGAGCCAATTTAGGCCGTGCTTCAAAACATATGAAATACATTTAATAAAAACCGAAAAATGATTGATCAATATTCTGAATACCACATTAGGTTAATCTAATTTATGACTAATTTAATTAATTAATAATAATTATTATTTTCATTTTCAATATACTTGTATGCGAATAATTTTAATAATGTAATTATATTCACAATACATATAATATACCTGTTGTCTTGTGTCTAAGCCACCTGTATTGGGATACACAACACATTTTTTAAAACATTTATCTGTCATTCTCTACAATGATTAATGTGAAATGAAATATATTTATATATATATATATATATATATATATATATATATATATATTTACCTGAACTAACTCTTGTGCATTGGCTAGAGCTATCTGACCTTTGACCTGGTCCATAAGCTGAGCCTTTTCAACAGATGATGGTGTATTGCCTCCACCATATCCAAAGCCACTCATTTTGGAATTGTATGTTCCACGTGGTCTGGTCACGTGATACAAGCCCTACCCTCCCATATTGATGCGAAGGCTTACATACAAAGGAGGGAGGTATGGATCCTTTAGGAGCTCGTCCAAACATTTTAACAGCTGAGGAAATACCTCGTTGGGGGACAGAAGAGTCTAATTTAGATCCATTAACATCCACAAGTTTTGCTATTAGTATAATTGGTCCAGAATTACCAAACGTACATTCAAATCCACCATTTACAATTAGACCTGATCTCAATGAGAAAATAGCCTTATGGTAGGTTAATACTATTGTATATCAAATATTGGGTGTGGTAATTATTAATTATACAGGGTTGGAGATATGACTAAACTCTCACTAGAATCTATCGTGAACCCAACGAATGAAAGTTTAACGGATAAAAATCCGATCAGTAATAAGATACTTGAAATGGCTGGTCCCGATTTGAAGGATGAACTAAAGGATCAAGTCATATGTAAGTCACATGATCTATAATTATAACATTATAATCGTAACTTTATTTAGCTTGTCGTACTGGTGATGCTAAGATTACAACTGCCTATGCTTTACCTGCCCGGTATGTCATGTGATCATCATGTGATTTATTCTGTTATTTCATGTGATCGTCACGTCATTTGTTATGTCATGTAATTATGTGATTTGTTCTCATGTGATTATTATGTGATTAGTTTTTGTTATGTTATGTGATTTGTTTTGTTGTGTCATGTGATCATTTGATTTGTTTTGCTGTCATATGATCAATAATGTGATTTGTTTTATGTCATGTGATTACCATACTATAGTCATGTGATCCATACGGTTGGTCCTCGATTTAATGTGAAGTATCGTACAGCTGCTGAAAGTGCTTTATACAACTGTTATAGGAGTGTAATGCAGCTCGCTAAGTAAGAATTAATTAATTAATACCACACCCACTTTTAATAATAATTAATTAACTCTTTGCTTATAATATGGAGGTCTATCAATTTTGATATCAATATGCATATTTAATTATTCTGTGTGATACTGTATTCATTGGCTTCTTGTATGTAATAACTATATAACGAGTTTTAAATTGAATTGTTTAATTAACTTCGAAAATTATAAATTTATATGAACACAGTTAATCATCTTTCTATAGAACTCGTCAAATTGCCTCCATTGCTATTCCAACTTTAGTCTCATGTCGCAGGAACTATCCTCCAGTGGAGGGTGCTCATATCGCATTACGTAAGAATAGATACAAAGTGGAACCCCTCTAATGAGGACGGCCCTGTATTAAGGACACTTACAAATGTCCCAAACTGTGCTTTATAATATAAATTCATCGAGGACACCCCTGTAATCAGGACACTTATATTTGTCCCAAGGGTGTCTGGAATAGAGGAGTTCCACTATATATACATATATTAATAGAGAGTTGTCTGATATACTAGGGGCTGTCCCTCTATTAATGACAATATTCATCCAATAGGCACTATTAGACGTTTTCTTGAGCATTACAGTGAAAATATTGATCTCATCGTATTTGTGTCACCTGATCATGACGTAGGTTGTCTCACTCTACTGTGAATGTTGTTGTCATGGTAACCACTTATCTCTTCCAGCCTGTATATAAACAGTTGTTTCAGCTTTATTTCCCACGAACACCAGAAGAAGAGGAATTTTCAATGAGGGCTCTTCCTTCAGATTTAGGTACATGTGTGTGTGTGTACATGTATGTACTGTATACATAGTTTTTAACGTGTCATGTGACTTGTTTGTACTGATCATTTGACTTGAATACAATAATATTAGGTAATGAATTTGGGGAACCTGTTATTGAAGAGAGACAGATTAGGATACTGGAACAACCGATAATCAAAAAAGGTATTTCTACTAATATCTTTTGTGCCCCTATTATTATTCTTACATAGAAGAAGTATCCAATGAGGATGACCATACAGGAGAGGAGGACACACATGAAGAAAATGGAGAATTAGTCAATCAAGATGTTAGTATGATGACTATAATTATATTTCATCTCCTTCGCTCCCTACCTACCTCTCCCCCTTCGTCTCTCCCTCCCTCCCTACCTCTCTCCCTCCCTCCCTACCTCCCTCTCTCCTTCCCTCTCACCCTCCCTCTCTCTCTCCCTCTCTCTCCTCTCCCTCCCTCCCTTTCTCCCTCCCTCCCTCCCTACCTCTTCCTCCTTTCTCTTAGGTTGGTCAACATCCTTTTGCAATGATGGTTACAGACAAAGACAGTGAAAGGAAGGACGCTCTTGCTAAACATCGAGCAGCTATGTCCGAAGAAGAAGAAAGATTGAGAAGGTATCAACAGTTTCTTCGAATGTCTAGGACAGAAAATTTCGCTGACCTCTCTGATCTTGGTGCCTTTTATAGGGCAGGTACTAACTAATATATTCCTTATTGTGTCTAAGAAATGTATTATTGCATTCACTACTCGCTAGTAATGATTTTATGATAGCACAAGTTAGACCAACCAAATGTGATGAGATGATATTAATGGATAATTAACTACCTGTCAAATGTGCATTACAAGTCATGTATTTACTATTTACCATAACATATCCTTTTTTGATGTATTAAACTTCACTATTTTTACGTAGCTTAAGCCTATTATTAATTGCATCGACTAAATTTAGCAATAATTTTTAAACGCTGTGTTTAGCATGCATTAATTTCAGCAAATTTCTGAGCCATGCTTACTGGCCTGATCATGGAATATATTTTTAGCATGTACTAATATTAGAGATTATTACGTTAGTCGCTAAAATTGCTACAATTAGTCACACAATTAAAGTTGATTTGAGGCATTAATATTTATATTTTGTGTTTTGAAATTCATTCATTGTCTGCTCTGTCCTTTACCAGGTCAGGACTACAAGGGGAGGCAAGTAATGGTGTATGTAGGGAGACTATTTCCAGCTCCAAATTTTGATTTGAATAGAGTCAGTCAGTGTAATGAGTTTAATATAAATATAATAATTTATCACTAAATTAGAGTCGGTGTAGTGGTTTGATGGGGAATTATTCACAAATGAGTTACTATTTTTATGAAAAGATCAATTTACTAACATACAAATTACTTTTTATAAATGTACAATACTGAATATTATATTAGTATATTGTGTTACTGTATTCACAAGAGAGTTGTACTGGTAGTATAGTTATCAAGTAATATCATGACATTTAGTAAATTCCTTTAGGTACCAGTTTTGATGTGAAATATGTTGTTACTGTAAATATAACTACATTAATGATGTTATTATGAGTGACCATGTTAGTAAATGGCTAATTATAGTGAGCTTTTTAATGTGGCTATTTATAGTAACATCATGAATAATGTGGCTATTTATAGTAACATTATTAATGTGGCTATTTATAGTAACATTATTAATGTAGCTATTTATAGTAACATAAATATTGTGGCTATTTATAGTAACATTAATAATGTGCCTATTTATAATAACATTATTAATAATGTGGCTATTTATAGTAACATAAATAGTGTGGCTATTTATAGTAACATTATTAATAATGTGGCTATTTATAGCAACATCATTATTAATTGTACCTATTTATAGTAACATCATTAATAATGTGGCTCTTTATAGTAACATTAATAATGTGGCTATTTATAGTAACATTATTAACAATGTGGCTATTTATAGTAACATGATTAATGTGGCTATTTATAGTAACATTATTAATGTGGCTATTTATAGTAACATAAATATTGTGGCTATTTATAGTAACATTAATAATGTGGCTATTTATAATAACATTATTAATAATGTGGCTATTTATAGTAACATAAATAGTGTGGCTATTTATAGTAACATTAGTAATAATGTTACTATTTATAGTAACATTATTAATAATGTGGCTATTTATAGTAACATTGATAATACAGAATGTATCTATCTATCCATTCATCTATCTATCTCATAGGCTGTAGCATATTTCATAAATCTAATGGAGCCAGTTGTTAGAAGAGAATACGTATTTGTGTATTTTAATACTGAGGCAGATCCAGAGAATCAACCCGATTCTAATTTTTTTAAAGAACTTTATGCTCTTCTTGACGAAAGGTTAGGAAACGTTTGGAAAGACATTCATTTTTGTCATTAAGTTTATCATCAGATACAAGAATAATTTGAGAGCTTTCTATATCGTACATTCTAACTGGTGGTTCAAGGTACAGTTGGGCATTAAATAGAAATTATTATTGTAAATATGCAATTTCGTTGGTTAGTCTTGTAACCATCTTCAATTGTCTTAATTACATTCCTCCACCTATCATCCTCTCCCTCTCTCTCTCTCTTTTGATCCTCCCTCCCTCCCCACTCCTCCCTCCCTTCCTCCTCACCCCTCATCTCCCTCTCCCTTCTAGATGTCAACATGGTGGTTTTTGACCTGGACAGCATCTGAAATTAAAGATAAAGTTATTAATCTTCCTGGTGTTGAGCACCTGTATGAAACAATACATCCTCAACAAATTAATATACCACCTTTTGTAAAGGAGTACGATCGGAAGGTACATGTATATACATGCATGCGTATATGTATTTATGTACATGTATGTACGTATGTATGTATGTATGTATGTATGTACATATACATGTATGTGTATGTGTATATATGTATGTGTGTATGTATGTATGTACATACGTATGTATGTCTGTATGTCTCTATGTGTGTATGTATGTATATACGTATGTATGTATGTATGTATGTATGTATGTATATATAAATATATTATGGTATAGGTTAATGGAACTAATTATTACAAGACTGTACAGAGATCGAAGGAAGAACCACACTCTGAAGAATTATAAATTATTATTACATGAGAACTTAATTTTTCACATGCTGTATAATAGCCTTCCTGGCGGGAGGATTTCCATTACACCACAAGTCATGTTTTGAGTGTATTATAATATATATGTTTGTGTGTTATGAGGTTCTTTATTTATTTCTTCACTGTAAGAATTAATAAATGTAGTCACAATGGAGTGTGTGTGTGAATCCTTTTAAGTATTGTTTGTTTATCTCTTATCAATAATTATGTATTGTGCAATATTAATGCAGCCAATGATATTCATTTTCAGAATTTGCGCGGGAAATGTTTGTACATAAACAGCTCTGGTCCTAAGTGTTCTTTCACTTTCAACATAAGACGCGGTTTGCTTAAGCGCTTGTCAATCGATCGTGGACGTACGTATCTCAAATTAGTAGGCGGAGCCAAAATAATACAACATGGCTGGAAGGAGATGAATATTTTACCCTTGCATGTGATATTTCGATAGCTGAGGAGTCATGGCCAATAGAAGACAAAGAAAGAGTACTCAAGACCTTAATCTCTTGGACTGCACAACAAGATGTCAGTATGAACCTCATGCTAAGCTGGTGACTAGAATTGCTGCAATGGGTAACTTGGAGCTGTTGAAACATTGTTACAATGTGTGTTCTAATCCATGGAATATCACGTATGTATTTATACTGCATGAAATATGATGTATATACATAACTATATGTATTATTTCTGTTATGTAGATAGATATGCAGGTATGTATATGTATGTATGTACATATGTAACTGTATGTAACTATATGTGTGTGTATGTATGTGCGTATATGAATATCTGTGTAGGTATGTATGTAACTGTTTGTATGTATGTATGTATATATATATATATATATAATTATATATATATGTATGTATGTATGTATGTATGTATTATGTACATGTACGTATGTATGTATGAATGTATATATGGATGTATGTATATACATATATATGTATGTATGTATCTTAGAGATACATGTACACATGTATATATGTACATGTATGTAAGTATATATGTACATGTATGTATCGATCAATATTTATTATCTTGTACCTTTTATAGCGATATAGCTGGTCGTAATGTTTTGCACATATCATCTTCTTTTGGTCATTTGGATCAGGTAGAATGGCTACTGAAGAGAAAAGGAAGAACTGGAGTCGATTCAACAGATATTGAGTCTCGTTGGAGCTCTCTACATCGTGCTGCATATTTCGGACATGTTGGTATCCTTGTATGTCTTATGAAACATGGAGGAAACCTTGAGCTACTGGATAATGACAACTACACACCTCTTCATTTATTAATTTCAAACTTACAGAATAATCTTCATTCATTACCATGTAAGTATTTACTAGGTCAAAATTTGGTAACTATAGCAACAGAGCAGTATATCGGTCAGTAACCATAGCAACAGCAGTATTACATGCATATGTACTTTACTAATATTTACATAGTACCTCACACTTGTAATTATGTTAGTAACCATAGCAACAGCAGCATTACATGCATATGTACTCTAGTACACATAGTACTTCACACTTGTAATTATGTTAGTAACCATAGCAACAGCAGCATTACATGCATATGTACTCTAGTACACATAGTACTTCACACTTGTAATTATGTTAGTAACCATAGCAACAGCAGCATACATGCATATGTACTCTAGTACACAGTACTTCACACTTGTAATTATGTTAGTAACCATAGCAACAGCAGCATACATGCATATGTACTCTAGTACACGTAGTACTTCACACTTGTAATTATGTTAGTAACCATAGCAACAGCAGCATACATGCATATGTACTCTAGTACACAGTACTTCACACTTGTAATTATGTTAGTAACCATAGCAACAGCAGCACTACATACACATGTTTATAGTATAATTATATTTAGTAACAATAACAAACATTCATAGTACATTTCTATTGTAGTAACTACAATGAGTATTATTTTGTTTTTTAGTGTTGTCTTCTCAGTACCTTTATGTTTGGGGCAGTAATACTAATATGACATTAGGACATGATCACTCACGCACCGTTCCTGAGCAATTGGAAATCTCTCCAACACGTGGATGTATATCTAAGGTGTTTTATTATTGAGTGTCTGTCCTTTTATCTTGTCTGTTTCTCCAACCATCCATGACTATCCATGGATCAATGAATGAATGGACGAATGTCCATTCATTCATTGATCCATGCATCTCTCCAATGATCCATCCATTGATCCATTGATCCATCCATTGATCCATTGATCCATCCATCCATCCATCCATCCATTGATCCATTGATCCATCCATCAATCCATCCATCCATTGATCCATCCATCCATCCATTATCCATCCATTGATCCATCCATTGATCCATCCATCGATCCATCTATTGATCCATCCATTGATCCATCCATCCATCCATTGATACATTCATTGATCCATCCATTGATCCATCCATCCATTGATCCATCTATCCATTGATCCATCCATCCATTGATACATTCATTGATCCATCCATTGATCCATCCATCCATTGATCCATCTATCCATTGATCCATCCATCCATTGATACATTCATTGATCCATCCATTGATCCATCCATCCATTGATCCATTCATTGATCCATCCATTGATCCATCCATTGATCCATTGATCCATTCATTACTACTCAATGTCATAAGCCTATCCTAATATCATGTTCTTCATCTACTCTTAGGTAGTATTGTGTAAATTCCACACTGTTTTCTTGTCCGAAGGAGGAGATGTTTACACATGTGGACATGGACATGGAGGACGACTGGGTCATGGAAATGATAAAACCTGTTTGGTAAGTAATCTCTGTATTAAATATAAATGTATTCATAACCTGTATACCTGTATGTACATGCACCTGTATGTACATGTATTTACCTGTATGTACATGTACCTGTATGTACATGTACCTGCATGTACATGTATTTACCTGTATGTACATGCACCTGTATGTACATGTACCTGTATGTACATGTACCTATATGTACATGTACCTGTATGTACATGTACCTGTATGTACATGTATTTACCTGTATGTACATGCACCTGTATGTACATGTACCTGTATGTACATGTATTTACCTGTATGTACATGTACCTGTATGTACATGTATTTACCTGTATGTACATGTACCTGTATGTATATGCACCTGTATGTACATGTATTTACCTGTATGTACATGTACCTGTATGTACATGTATTTACCTGTATGTACATGTACCTGTATGTACATGTATTTACCTGTATGTACATGTACCTGTATGTATATGCACCTGTATGTACATGTACCTGTATGTACATGTACCTGTATGTACATGTATTTACCTGTATGTACATGTACCTGTATGTACATGTATTTACCTGTATGTACATGTACCTGTATGTACATGTACCTGTATGTACATGTATTTACCTGTATGTACATGTATTTACCTGTATGTACATGTACCTGTATGTACATGTATTTACCTGTATGTACATGCACCTGTATGTACATTTACCTGTATGTACATGTACCTGTATGTACATGTATTTACCTGTATGTACATGTACCTGTATGTACATGTATTTACTTGTATGTACATGTATTTACCTGTATGTACATGTATTTAATCTCAAACCTGTATGTGTTTCTAGTCTCCTAAACATGTAGAAGCTCTTAAGAATGAGATATGTACAGATGTTGCAGCTGCTAGAGATCATACTGTCTTTCTGACTGACAAGTGTGTTCTATTAATCTATAATCTTACTTATATCTTTCATTATCCTTACTACTCTTCATCATCTCTCCTCCTCCTCCTCCTCCTCCTCCTCCTCCTCCTCCTCCTCCTCCTCCTCATCTCTCCTCCTCCTCCTCCTCCTCCTCCTCCTCTTCATCTCTCCTCCTCCTCCTCCTTCTCCTCCTCCTCCTGATCTTTACATCTCTTCTTTTCCTCATATCTGCATTCTTCCTCTTCATATAAATCTCACTCCAGTGGAGTAGTATTCACATGTGGATTAAATGAAGCCTGTCAACTTGGGCAAACATCAAAACACGGATCTGTAATTCAAATGTCCCTATCTCCTTGTCCTATCAAATACTTGAAAGGGAAGACAGCTATTGGCATAGGGACAGGACGATATCATACTGCTGTGTGTACTAGTAATAAAGTTTATACATTTGGTAAAAACTTAGGTCAACTTGGATATGAAACTATGACATTTGTGCAGAGTCAGCCAAAAGGGGTAAGTGATGTCTGCTTGTCTTTGCTGTGACTATTATATTATGTAGTGTACATGTACATGTAATTAATACGTGTATGTATGATGTATATGTTATGTACATGCGTATATATTGTACAGTGCATGTACATGTACATGTACATGTACATGTATGTATGCAACTGTGTCTGTGTAACTATATATATACAGTACATCATCACTTGTACATGTATGTGTATACATACTTTTTTGAGTACCAAGGCTATAGTTCAGGGTAAAAATTCGAATTTCGAGAGAATACTAAAATGCTCACAGTTCTAACAGATAATATTATTGATCAAAACCACTTTGGAAACATAATAAGGACATCATTATCTAACTCTAGAAACATTTTCGTCCCAATCTGAAACGACTGATTTTGCAATGAAAAAAACGAGTACCAAGGCTATAGTTCAGGGTAAAATTCGAATTTCGAGAGAATACTTAAATGCTCACGGTTCTAACACATAATATTATTGATCAAAACCACTTTGGAAACATAATAAGGACATCATTATCTAACTCTAGAAACATTTTCAACTCAATCTGAAGTAATTGATTTAGCACCAAGACTATAGTTCATATAATGTATTGTGATTTCATCTCATCAGGTAGCTGGTATAGTAGTTGATGATGGTGATAGCATCTCACATCTCTCAGTTAGTGATGCAGCTACAGCGTGTGTTACTAGAAAAAGAAAACAAGTATTTGTTTGTGTTAACTATTCTGTATTGAGATGTGAACGGTATGAAGAAGATACTCTGTAGTGTATATCATTCCATCCGTCCATACACCATCAATCCATCCATTCACCCATCCATCTGTATCAATTCATCTATCCGTCCGTCCATCCATACAATTCATCCATCCATCCATCCATCCATCCATCTGTATCAATTTATCTATACATCTGTATCAATTCATCTATCCGTCCGTCCATCCATACAATTCATCCATCCATCCATCTGTATCAATTTATCTATCTATCCATGATTATATACATGTACATTCATATATTCATTCATCCATTCATTCTCTTTACCTATCTATCTACATGTATCTATCTATCTATCTACATGTATCTATCTATCTATGTATCTATCTATCTATCTATCTCACATAATATCTGTCTATTCATTTTTATTTCCTAGGCTGGCATTTCCAGATTCTGTCTCAATAGTGCATTTTTCAGTCTGTGCTAGTCTAGGTGAGTTAGAACACAAACAAAGAAGAAAGAAAGAATCCACTACTGGATTAGTGGGTGGAGCTAATGGGTGTGGTTTAACAATAGGACTCATTGACTCAACACACCAGGTAAATATACTGTTATATGTACTGGTGTTGTTTTAGTATGACAATAATGACCTCTTTTAGTTATACATGTAGATTATATTAGGCTTACTAAAAGGGTTTTAGTTAACTAACTAAAAATGTCCACCATTTTTCATTTTAGTTATTCTTTCAGTAAGGTATTAGGACTATAAGTAAATTACAAGTCTACTGTAATAACTATAACTAACTAATAATGACCTCTTTTAGTTAGTTAACTAAAACCAAAACCCTTTTAGTAAACCAAAACCAAAACCAAAACCAAAACCAAAACCCTTTTAGTAATCCTGAAATTGTTTTAGTTATAACTATAATTGATAAACATACTATAACTGAAAGCAGTCTCATACTGAAACAACACTAATTTCTTGTAAATATGTAGCTATGGATGACCCATTGGACTGAGCATGCTAAAAGGACTTGCCTAGCTCCTCAACTGATGCAAGGATCAACAAAATTCCCTGGTATATATGAATCACCTATTATATACATGTACATGTACATGTACATCTATATTATATATATATATATATATATTTTTCAGTAATCCACTTTTCTGTGGGTAAGAATCTATCAGTTGTGACTCTTCAAGGTGAGGTGTTCACGGGTCCATTATCCAATCCCCTGCCATCATTACTCGATTTGAAGAAAATTCCTAATATACAACAGACAAGTAAAGTATTTACAGACTTCAAGAATGCTAATCTTGCTGTACTCCAAAATATCTACAGGTACACTATAATAATATAAGTGTATTCATGAATTATAAACCTGATCTCTATTAGACCTCAAGAGTTTCATCTAAAAGAGAAGTCCAGTTTCTCAAACGATATATATAATTTACTCTCTGACTCCAATCTATTAGCTGATGTTACATTTAATGTAAGTATTGTAGTACTGGTTACCATGGTAACAATACATGCTAGTTACTATAGTAACGATACATGACATGAGTATTGTGTTTATCAGTGCTAGTTACCATAGTAACAATACATGCTAGTTACCATAGTAGCGATACATGACATGAGTATTGTGTTTATAAGTGCTTGTTACCATGGTAACAATACATGCTAGTTACCATAGTAACGATACATGTTTCTGTTGAAAATGTAACTATTAATATTTGATATGAACATCAGTTGAAGTTACCATAACAACGATAAATGTATGTGTGTCACATGCATGTTGCTATGGTTACATACATGCGTATTTCCTTAGTTCATTCATGTTTTTAATTGTCTGTATTGTTAGGTAACTGGAAAGATGTTCTCAGCTCACAAACTAATACTCTCCTCTCAAAGTAGTGTGTTTTCTCACATATTCTCATCATCGGTGGTACCCAAAGTCATTACTTCTATCAACTTACATGATTCATTTATATCACTCTCTTTCGACTCTTCAGACGTTTTTGAACTTTTTTTACACTATATTTATGGTGCACAGATAACTTTGATACCACTAAACCAGTCAAACCAGTTTTCTAAACCAGATGATTCACCTCCTTTAACTAATAGTGTATGTAGTCTTGATGATACGACATACACAAGCGATGATACTAGTACAGACTGGAATAACCTGTATGACGAGTTTGGCATAGATAAAAACTCATTTAGTATCTTAGATATTCCAGTCTTAAGTCAAGAATCTACAGACTTGGATACCGATTTATTATCACTTACAAAACGAGATGCAGAGAAAAGTAACGAAGATCAGAGATATATTTTAGAGTACGTACACAAGACATCCAGTTTGAGAACTGATCTGGAGCAATTAAGAATACTCTCTGAGTCTTTTAAAATGGAAGAATTTACTAAGAGGTATTTGTATTGGTTTGTAGTGTGATAGGAATGTGTGGGTGGAGAGGTTAGTGGGTGGAGAGGTGGAGAGGTGGAGAGGTTGATGAATGGGTGGAGAGGTTGGTGAATGGGTGGAGAGGTTGGTGAATGGGTGGAGAGGTTGGTGAATGAAAGGAAATGTGAGAGAGAGGTTGATGAATGGAGAGAGGCTTAGACTTCCTTTTAATACACACATACAACAATATGTCAATAGAACATAGCTGGTTAGTATTTCATTAATACACATCTATATTTCATAGGATCGACTGCATATTGTCTAGTCGTGGTAAACCACATTCATGTACTATAAAAGGATCTCCACTGCACTTGAAACAAATGTCTTCTCTTCATGATGTAATCATTGTGTGTGATGATGAAACAGAACTCTATTGTCATAAGTGTGTACTGGTGTCTCGATCAGGTTTGTCCGGTTTAATGATGTATGTATGTATGTACGTATGTATGTATGTATGTATGTACATGTATGTATTTATAAATAGATTATTTTCATAGTATGTTGCTGATGAGTTGGAGAGAGGTAAGTATATATGATCATGTGAGCTATTAACACCATGTTCTTCTTATTTAGACAAGCTCGGAGGATCATGTGATAAAGATACGAATACCATTCCCTCGAAAGCTATTACAAATGGTTCTTGATTACCTCTATACAGATCAAGTCCCTGCAGTGCAAGGTACATGTACATGTATATATCCAGTCATCTACACTGTGTGGAGTCTTCTTGACCCTGGTAGTATAATGATCCACCTGTATACAAGATACTGGGTTTTCGTTTCCTCTTCAAATAGTATCTGTTTGCCTTTTTGTATAGCCTCATCTCTTTCAATTTTATAGATTCATCGTGTTTTGAATGGTTGACGTCAGCTCTAGTGATAGCTGATCAGGTATGTTTATATATCATGTAATAATGTGTATATTAATTTCTTTTATAGTTACTTCTAAAAAGACTAAAGTCTATATGTGAACTTTCCTTATCAAACATTTGTAAGTTTCATGTTCTAAACTATTGTAGTTGCTATGGTTACTGCAGACCATTGTAGTTGCCATGGTTACTGCAGATTGTAGATGCTATTAGTTATTATAATTACTACAGCTATTGTACATATAGTTACTATGGTTACAGCAGACAATTGTAGCGAAAATGGCTACTACAGCCCATCGTAGTTGCTATGGTTACTGAATACATAAATGTACTGAGGAATGTATGATTGTCTCCTCCATCCTGTCTCTCTCTCCATTCAGTGACACTGGATAATATTGGATATATTTTAAACTTAGCAGAAATCTACCATGCTGATCAATTAAAACTCTCTTGTGTGAAATTTGCTTGTTTGAATCTTCCTGCAATCCTGGACTCCAGAATATTAGAAGACGTCTCTGAAGAATCCTTAAAACTGCTCTCCACTACTTACAGGAAAATGGTAAGTCATTTAATGACCTTCATCTCTATATCTGATTATGTTTTTCAGATCCCAGCTGTTGCAAAAAGAACTATAAAGTTTGAAGGTAACGATGATAAATTGTGTAGTGTATGACATGATATATACACATTAGAGCCTGCTATGGAAGACCTGCCAAAAAGCTACTTTGCTAACGAAATACTAGAACTTTCAAGTGAAGATGAGTATGGGACTGAGAATCAAATTAATGGTACTATCACGCCCACAAGAATTAGGTGTGTTGATTAAATATTGAAATATATTTTATCAATCTATATCGACTTAGGTCTCCCACACCTGACACACCTTTGTCCATTGGCAAGGCAACGCCAACAAGTGGGAGTGGCCGTAAAAAGCGTAAAAGAAAAAACAGCTCTAACAAAGGAGATAGGAAATCTCAGTTAAAGTTTACTCCTCCTGTGTCTCCTGAACCCATTGAGGCCGTCTTATTTAAAAGCAGCGAAGCTACTGAAGAAAAGAAACAAAGTAGTGTACAAGACTCTGAACACAATAGAGAAGACCGAGAGAGTGTACTAGTCGATGATTGTGTACTTCAGAAACAAGAAAGAGTATCTGATATTTCGAAGAACCTGCCTTGGGGACAAACGAAGCCATTAGGGTTAATATTTACTTGTATGTGTCTGTGTGTCTGTGTAAGTTTATTTGTGTATATATGTGTAGCATTGTGTATATGTACATGTGTGTACATACGGCACTCGTAAGGGTAGTATATGTACATGTACATGTATGTACATACAGTACTCACAAAGGTCATATATGAATATGTATATGCACATGTATGTACATACAGCACTCATAAGGGTTGTATATGTACATGTACATGTACATGTACATGTATGTACATACAGTACTCGTAAGGGTCATGTATGTATATGTATATGTACATGTACATGTATGTACATACAGCACTCATAATGGTCATATATGTAGATGTACATTTACATGTACATGTAAGTACATACAGTACTCATAAGGGTTGTATATGTATATGTACATGTACATGTATGTACATACAGTACTCATAAGGGTCATATATCATGTATGTACATACAGTACTCATAAAGGTCATATATGTATATATACATGTATAGCACTCAAAAGAGTACTAGTTTAATAGAGATAATGATGGAGGAAGGAGAAAACGAAAACAAAACGAAAGAGAAAGTGAAAGGATTAAGAAAATCTAAAATCCAAGAAACAAAAGAACATACGTCTGTTCATGAAAATCCCAGGGACTACATACGCAGCGAGTCTTTACCAATCAATTTAAGTCATTCACCTACAAGCAGAAATCCATGGTAACACATTGTAACACATTGTAAATATATCATTAATAATGAATATTTTAATTCCAGGGGTATGGGTGTCTCCCCTCCTGTATCAACTACTGTTTCTTTGCGCACACTCATGGCAGAAGCTGAAGAAGAAGAGAAGAGACACGGCCTGGGAAATGACTCGCTTGTTAAAACCCTCTCAGTTCAGAGGACTATCACTAGAGGGGTTAACAATAGGTGTGTATATAGATATACATTAGCCTCATGTCCAGGCTCTTTAAGATGGTGGAGAAAAAAGCCTGGATTTAACTGTTTGCATACGTGTAACACATGGTCACTAAAGGGTGTGTCAGTGTGTAGTACACAATAATACAGACAAGATCTGTTCCTGGTTTAGAAGGAGATCAGGATATCCAAGGTGCTGTATAGAATGGAGATTGCTGGATAGAAACTAGCCATATTGATTATACTGCCTATTTCAGCTAAGTGAAATGGAAAGATTACGGTAGTCTCATGGTCGCCTCAGAAATCTGGGAACTTAAAAAGTAAATTGGCGCATGTACAAACAGTTGAATCCAGGTTCTCAACCAGCCTGGGTATGAGGCTAAGATACATACACACATAATAATCTTAACATCTGCCCAATAGCAGGAGGTCCTCTTTTCCTCCTTCTCGTCCACCTAATCCTCTTCCATCTCGCCCTACCATTCCTCCTTCATCCTCTCGAGGACCTGTGGTATCATTTGCTGACATTGTTAGTCATCAACAACACGAATTAGATCAACATTTACATAAACAGTCAGTATATCATCTGTCTATGACTCTATCTAATATTTTATCCATTATATATAGGTCTCACAAGAAATCATTTCAACTTATTCAGGTTAGTTAATTAATTAATTATCATGTAATTTGTAATTAACTAACTACATTTTAATGATAATTTAGCCAACATTAATTAATTATTTAAGTTAATTAATATTAATTAATTAAATAAGCAATTAATTAACTAGTATACACATTATCTAGATTGAAGAACAGGCCAAACAAGAATTACTGAAACTATACAATGCTAATGGTAATCCGAGCGAATATATAACTGTAGAACAGATAGCAAGGGGTGTGGTCAAAGGAACAACGGGTCCATTGAAAAGGAAAACATCTGCTCCTTACACTGGTACTGTTTCAGCATGGGGAAAAACAAGACAAAATTTAGTTAGTGGCCATAATTAAGTTAATATAGGTATATCTTTTAAGTTGTTAAGTTGTATAATATGTAAAAAAAATTACTAATTATGATACAATTTTCTCCTCCCCCTAAAGAACAATGATATTTATGGGATGTGTGACACTATTATTTGATTTATTTATGAGTCTTTAGATTCTGATGTGGGTGGCCTATAAACAGTGCCTCTTCTTATTTGACCCCATCCTATTAATCTGTAAGATGAAAGAAGGAAGGAAGGAAGGAAGGAAGGAAGGAAGGAAGGAAGGAAGGAAGGAAAGGGGGGAATGAGAGGAGAGGGAAGGATTGGCAATGAGAGGAAGTAGTTTGGTGAATGGAGGTAGAGAGGAAAGGTTGTTGGTAGGGCAGGTGTGGAAGAGTGTGTTTACAATAACACAGAGTGAGTGGGTGTGAGATAGAATGACAATTTAAAGAAGTACCTACCTCCAATGCTTCTCAACCCGACGTGATAATGCGATTTTCTCTCCTACTTCAGTACAGACAGGCTGAGTCAATGCTATCTTTGCTAAATCTGCCTTTACAGCACTCACTCGTCCTCCTGTGCTCAATGATCCAATGTTTACCATTAACACCTCATTCTTACTTAGTTTTTGTACCTACAAACAGTTTAGTATCATGTGACTAGTGACATATAATTGGTTTAGTGTCATGTGACTAGTGACCACACCCACCTTAGCTCCTTTCTTGTCTCCTTCTGTCCGTACACCTAATAAACGACGTAACAGGAAATAAGAGATTTCTAATTCTGTGAATATATCTGGAAGGGCGCCTACTGCTCCTAACACCTGTCCAACTAGTCTGTCTGCCCGGCACAGAGTTGGATCTATTTTAGTACCTACACCTTTAAAGATATAAAAGGGATAAGTTGTGGAATGACGTACATGTAGATTAAAAACATGTGAATAGTACATTAGATAAACACATTATGACTAACAATTACATGTACATGTTCATTAATTAAGACATGAGTAAACATGTAATATTCAATTGTGTATTTGTAATGTCGTGTTCTTTAACATTATAATATATAATACTCACCTATTAATCCTCCTGGGACAGCATACTGGAGTTCGTTTTGTTCTGCGTATAAAGATATGATTCTTGATAAAATGGGTTGACACTGGATTTTACCATCTTCTGTTTTTGATACAATACCTGGTCGTACCTCGATTTCTTGTCCCACCTAGAAGAGATGGATTTACTGATGTTGACAAGAACGGAATATGTACTGACTTTTAATACACCTTTGAGTATACTACCACCAGCCACACCCCCTTTTAGTTCATCTACTTCAGCTCCAGGCTTGTTGACATCAAATGAACGAATTACTAAGAGAAATTAAATAAATAAATTTACTGAATTGTAATCAGAATATAAATGTACTGCAAATTGCTTCGTTATTAAGTTACAGTATAATCATGTATTAACCTTATGATATTAAACTATACACTATAGTACATATAAGTTATTGAGTTACAGTATAATCATGTATTAACCTTATGATATTAAACTATACACTATAGTACATATAAGTTATTAAGTTACAGTATAATCATGTATTAACCTTATGATATTAAACTATACACTATAGTACATATAAGTTATTGAGTTACAGTATAATCATGTATTAACCTTATGATATTAAACTATACACTATAGTACATATAAGTTATTGAGTTACAGTATAAGTTATTGAGTTACAGTATAATCATGTATTAACCTTATGACATTAAACTATACACTATAGTACATATAAGTTATTGAGTTACAGTATAATCATGTATTAACCTTATGATATTAAACTATACACTATAGTACATATAAGTTATTGAGTTACAGTATAATCATGTATTAACCTTATGATATTAAACTATACACTATAGTACATATAAGTTATTGAGTTACAGTATAATCATGTATTAACCTTATGATATTAAACTATACACTATAGTACATATAAGTTATTGAGTTACAGTATAATCATGTATTAACCTTATGATATTAAACTATACACTATAGTACATATAAGTTATTGAGTTACAGTATAATCATGTATTAACCTTATGATATTAAACTATACACTATAGTACATATAAGTTATTGAGTTACAGTATAATCATGTATTAACCTTATGATATTAAACTATACACTATAGTACATATAAGTTATTGAGTTACAGTATAATCATGTATTAACCTTATGATATTAAACTATACACTATAGTACATATAAGTTATTGAGTTACAGTATAAGTTATTGAGTTACAGTATAATCATGTATTAACCTTATGACATTAAACTATACACTATAGTACATATAAGTTATTGAGTTACAGTATAATCATGTATTAACCTTATGATATTAAACTATACACTATAGTACATATAAGTTATTGAGTTACAGTATAATCATGTATTAACCTTATGATATTAAACTATACACTATAGTACATATAAGTTATTGAGTTACAGTATAATCATGTATTAACCTTATGATATTAAACTATACACTATAGTACATATAAGTTATTGAGTTACAGTATAATCATGTATTAACTAATTACTTACCAATGAGTCTTGGTTCTGATGTGAAGTCTCTTAATGGAATTGGTATCTTTTTAGTGATATATTCACAAACTACTTCTATATTATATTTCAGTTGGGCTGATATGGGAATGACAGGAGCTCCTTCTGCAACTGTCCCTATTAACGAGGATAATTTCAATGAATATTTAATGAGATAGGAGATTTAGATTTTAATGAATATTTAATGAGATGGTCAGAAAGATAACGAGAATTTGCAATTGATTATTTAATAGCTGCTGAGATAACATAATAATTAAATCAATGAATATTTAATGAGGTGTTTGTCTCGTACCTTGTACAAATTTAATTATTTCTTGATATTGATCTTTAGCCTGTGTATCTCTTATTAGATCAATCTTGTTTTGTAGAATTATGATATGTTTTAGCTTCATGATTTCTATAGCAGCTAAATGTTCTGAGGTCTGGGGCTGTGGACATGACTCATTACCAGCTTTGGATGGACAAGAGAGAGTACATGTAAATACATGTATAAATACATTGTATATATACTTATTAAATACTCTCTTGGTCTGATCTGTCTATCTGTATGGCATACATAACTTCCCACTCAATCTATATGTACATAGCTACCTACCTACTTACATGTACCTAGTACCTAACTGCCTGCCTACCTACCTACCTACCTGTACCTAGTACCTACCTGCCTGCCTATCTCTCTACCTACCTATTTACCTACCTACCTACCTACCTACATGTACCTACCTGCCTACTTACCTTCACTTCACTGTAATCGTCGAATGCTAGTAAGAAGATGTATAAACATGTATCCCTGATTAAAATCATCTATCTATCTATCTATCTATCTCATGACATGTATTATAATACTTATATGTGACCTATAAGCAATAGAGCTGCATCCATAACAGCTGCTCCATTTAACATAGTTGCCATGAGAATATCATGACCAGGACAATCAACAAATGATACATGACGAAGAAGACGAAAATATCCCTATACAGACATAATAGATAATAATTATATATTAGTGACTCTATACCAACACACATACATGTACATAGACAAATACAATCATCACACATACATGTACCTACACAAATACATGTACATATACAAATACATGTACATATACAAATACATGTACATACACAAATACATGTACCTACACAAATACATGTACATGAATACAAATACATGTACATAGACAAATACATGTACCTACACAAATACATGTACATGTACATACATATACAAATACATGTACATACACAAATACACATACACAAATACATGTACATATACAAATACATGTACATACACAAATACATGTACATGTACATATACACATACATACATCACACATACAACTGTACATGTACATATACACGTGCATACATCACACATACATGTACATACACATATACTGTACATATACACACATACATGTACATACATGTACCTACACACATACTGCACATACATGTACACACACACATACATGTACACACACACATACATGTACACACACATACATGTACATACGTGTACCTACACATATACACATACCGTACAACCTTGTCTAGTACATTTGATAATATCTGGTTTATTACTACTATCGGATCGGTAGCAGTCAGGACGAGGACAAGTCTCATCATCACACTTATATATCTATAATAATACGATACTTCAAATATATTTGGAGACAAAGCTCTCTGCAAACCTTGGCATTAGCATATCCAAGTTTAATGGTGATGTTTCTTACCAGCTCATTCTTAAAACGTACAGTCTAACGAACAAGATATATTGATAATAGACATATAAACATAGATAGATAGATATACCTGTACTCCTGATATAGCTTTTACTACAGTTGATTTTCCATGAGCTACGTGACCAATAGTACCAATATTAATGGTTGCCTGGCGACTGATTACCTCAGGTGTTAAAGGGTTAAGTTGTTTAACATTCTACATGGATTCAATACATATACATTATTAATTTACACAATGAAAGGGAATTTAACTGGGTCCAAACTTGTCATTAACTTCGGACTCAGTTTGGTGTTTAAATTATAGATAGTACAGGACTGGTTAATACTATCATACTGATTCTATGTGTTATTAACACTGCTTTTAAAAGGACTCATTACATAATACTTCCAGTCCCTCAACAAGCAATATGCTAATATTGAAGATAAAAATGAGATGTTGACCAGACGTTCCGGTTGAGCGAGATAGCACATGTGCCAAGTTGCCAAGTTAACATACAAGTATTTGCATACATCATTCTACTTATACAAATACAAGTGACATAGTATTACTAGAGCAGTACAGGACCCAATATGAAAGTGTGATGCAATAATGAACTGATATCTCTTACACACATTTAACACATCTGTTTTGACGCACAACAACTCACCAGATGGGAAATATCTTGCTTTGCTAAATGTGGCTGTCCCTGTACTTGTGAAGAGTTCTCTCCATTTTCCATTTGCCCTCCAATAGTAGCCATTGGACCAAACCTCCACTCAACACGTGCTCACGTGACACACGTGGTGCAATAACCGCCCACAGTTGTGAAGCCCTCCATACACTTCGTCTCTCTTCATCTAAACGACATATATAACCCTCTTTTCAGTCATGTCAGGAGAATTACAATGCTATAATAAAGGTTGTGGACAGAAATTCAAAGAGGAAGAAAACGGAGATGGTAAATTTACTAATATTCCAATTAATGCCCTTTCCTGTATCTTTCTTTCATAGATGTTTGTTGCCATCATCCTGGTGTACCAGTCTTTCATGATGCAATGAAAGTGAGCACATTATTTTGTTATTAATTAATTAGTTTAATTAATTAGTTGAATACATATTTAGGGATGGTCATGTTGTAAGAAGAGGAGTACTGATTTCACAGATTTTTTAAACATGCCAGTAAGTTCATTATCAGTTAAGACTCCATTGTTATATATCACATATTATAATATAAAGGGCTGTACTAGAGGAAAACATAATCCCATTAAACCTCCTGAACCGGAAAAACGAGAGACGAAACCTTTAGCACATGGCGAGGTATGAGTCTTATTTATCACGTGATATCACATGTAAATCACATGATCTTTGTTAGGTATTTGAAGTTAAAGCACCTAAACCTAAATTACCAACTGAAAGGCCTTCGTAAGTTCCTAATCTTCAAAAGAGACATTCCTGTGCAACAGTTTCGATCAAATGCTTAATCACTTTTCATTCCACCATTTTGTACAGGAAATTAATGAAATTTGTTATCTAAGAAGCTTAATAATAGTTCTTCCTGGATACCAAATTTCATTGACTTCCTGTACAAAATGGTGGAGCAGCAACTGATGATAGTAAGTGTTTGATAAAACGTATTTTACAGGAAAGTCTTTTTTAAAATCATGTCACGTCACATAATTATATGAATGTCTCTCTCTCTTTACATGCACACACAGTGATGATGCCCCCTATATTGACTTGCGGATGTCTGTTACTGGCTCATTGAAGTCTGCACTAGCAAGACTTAAATTACAAGAAATTAGTACTCCAAATTCTAATGGTAACGATGAGGCTTTGGATACTGTTGCCATAGGAACCAAATGTAAACATGGAGGATGTGAAACGGTAAAAGGGAGAAATATTTAATATGCAGTGATGGGCATTATGTAGAAGATACTGATTTTTAATTTTTCTATTTAATGCTCATTTGATCTTTGCAGGAGTATGTGGGCCCAGAGAGTGATGCATCGGATTGTCAGCATCATCCTGGTATCCCTATATTTCATGAAGGGTGAGCATTTGAAATAGAAACAGGTGTTAGACAGATAATAATTAATTTCACTATTCTAATTAATGCCCATATTATCATGATGGTGTTGCATTCTCTGATTTTGTTTTAGTTATAAGTTTTGGTCATGTTGTCAACGTCGAACCTCAGACTGGAACGAATTTATCAGACAAGAGGGATGTAAGAAAGGAGACCATCTTTGGCACGATGAGGTGGGTGTGGTATTTATTATGTTATATTTATTTATCAGATACAAACACAGGCTGGGAAAAATACATTATCTTATAGGTGAGTTATTCATCCACCTAATCCATACATTCTATCCCCATTACTCCTATGTTGTCATCATCTTTGCCATTTTGAAAACCTCATTACGTTTTTAGGTATGATTGGCATCAAACAGGATCACAAGTTGTCATATCTATATATACAAAGTGTGTTATAGCAGAGGAAAGCTTTGTCCAAGCTAATGGGACAAATGTAAGTAGACCGACTGACTGGTATGTAAGGCTATAGTTCAGGGTAAAATTAGAATTTCAATAGCTCGTGATTCTAACAGATAATATTATTGATCAAAACCACTTTGGAAACATAATAAGGACATCATTATCTAACTCTAGAAACATTTTCGGCTCAATCTGAAACGATTGATTTTGCAATAAAAAAAATCAGTACCAAGGCTATATATAGTTCAGGGTAAAATGCGAATTTCGAGATTTCAACAGATAATTTCCATTCTATTGTATTTATTCCCTATATTCCCTGTAGGTTAGTGTATCTCTCACTTTTGAAGGTGGGAGGAAGAGATATGTTAATTCATGGAAACTAGGAGGGGTAAGTATGTATTACCAATGAGGCTAACTGTTGTCTTCTGTAGATAAAGAGGTCCCTTGATGTAAATGAAGTCATGTCTTCCAGGATGAGGGGATCCGTTAATTAATGTTCATAAAATGAGGGTGTGTCCCTAAATGCCTTTGGACTCTTCCCAGATAAGGAGGTCCCTTAATTAACGTCCTTAAATGAGGGTGTGTCCCTAAATGCCCAAGGAAAGCGTCCAAAAGCATGGAGACACACCCTCATTTAAAGTACAGTAATTGAACAGCACGTCCTCATCTGGGAAGAGTCCGAAGGAATTATGGGACATATCCTTATTTAAAAGACAGTAATTAAAAGACATGCCCTCACTAAAGTAGGTGTGGAGCCGTTATGAAGGGATACCCTCATTTGAGAAGAGTGATCAAAATTTTTGCGTGTCCCTATATGCCTTGGGTTACACCCAGATGGGAGCGTGTCGCTTAACGCCTTTGGACAACACACATCCCTTAATGCCTTTACACTACTCCCAGATAGGGGTGTGTCCCTTAATGCCTTTTGGACTACTCCTAAAGGAGGGAGTGTTTTCAAAATTAGAACATAATGAACACTCTCTCATCTGGGAGTTGTCCAAAAGGCATTAAGGGACACACCCCTATCTGGGAGTAGTGTAAAGGCATTAAGGGACACACCCCCATTTGTGTGTTGTCCAAAGGCGTTAAGTGACACGCCCCAATTTGGGTGTAGTCCAAAGGCATTAAGGGACATGCCCCCATTTAGATTGCTCCTCCCAGGTAAGGGTGTACTTCATTAATGCCTCCACACCACCTTAAGTGAGGGTATGTCCCTTTATTACTGTAGTTTGTAAATGAAAGTATGCCTTATATATGGTTATGGAATGTCATTAATTATTGTCTAAATGTGTGTGTCTCCTACTCAGGTAATTGATCCTAGTAAAAGTTCAGTGGAATTGTTAGGAACTAAAACAGAAATTAAATTGAGAAAGATTGATGGTATGCCGTGGAAATCATTACAGTTCAAAGAAAATCAAGAGAAAATGTAACTGTTCATGATTCATTTCATACAACAGATTTTACTATTATATCTCATGTACTCTTATTTATTTTTTAAATATTATCAGTTACCTCATAATGCATCCATTAAACTCAATAAATCATCATCATCTGTGTGAATATACATACATCATACATACATACACATGTACGTAATAAATACATAGTTGCATACATACATACATGTACATACACAGACATATATACATACACAAAACACATAAACACACACGCACACATACATACATACATTAAACAATACAGAACCATATATGATTTTGTGAAATTGGGACATTCTTGTTACTCGTAGAATAGATTGTAATGATGTAGCATACCTTTTGAAGTAGCATACCTTTTGAAGTAGGTGTGGTTTCTTCAATATCAAAATCTTTTATAATTTTTTTTATTTGTCCTCCTGTTGCCTTAGTGATATTAATGGCATTCTTAGGTCTATTATAGTATAGTTTATTATTAGTATGTATGTACATGTATGTGTGTATGTATGTGTGTATGTATGTGTGTGTGTGTATGTATGTATGTATGTGTGTGTGTATGTATGTGTGTGTATGTATGTATGTATGTATGTGTGTATGTATGTGTGTGTATGTGTGTATGTATGTATGTATGTATGTATGTATGTATATATGTACGTATGTACATGTATGTGTGTATGTATGTATGTGTATGTATGTATGTATGTATGTATGTGTATGTACATGTATATGTATGTACATGTACATATATGTATATGTGTGTATGTAAAATACATGCATGTAGAGTATGTAGAGTATGTAAATAGATACTAATTATTATTGTATCTATCATTTACTTTGATGTTGTGGTTGTCTCAATATCATCAAATAAACTGAGTTTGAAACCTGTGAAATGTACAAGCTAGAGAGAGTTCTTATCAGTTAACATCACATCTTACCAGTGTCTGAAGGTTGTTGTTGAAATCCTATTAGAAATTGTTGCAAGAAATCTAGCTCAGCTGTAGCAGTTGAATCTGATATGACCTACATATAGTACATTATATGTATATATCTCTATATTATTCATTGACCACACTCAACATAATATATAATTGTACTATCACATTTATGACTTCATTTATTTATACTTTTTGTATTTTGTCATCTTTTTTCGAACCAGTATCATTCTTTGGACTAGTTATATTTCCATCTGAGTACTCTACAGGATAATATCTGAATATGGAAGATATAGATGGATAGATAGATGGATAGATGAATAGATAGATGAATTGATAGATGAATAGATAGATAGATAGATGAATAGATAGATAGATAGAAAGATGAATAGACAGGTGGATAGATAGATGAATAGATAGATGAATAGATAGATAGATAGATAGATGAATAGACAGGTGGATAGATAAATGAATAATGAATAGATGAATAGATGAATAGATGGATGAAAGGAAAGGAAAGGCAGATAGATAGATGTATGGATGAAGTGGAATAGAGATGAACGATCTGCTACTCACAAATTCTCTCCTAATGTGATTACTCGATCTCCAGTAACATCTAAGGAGCCCTGTTCTTCCACACTAACATACTCACACGACAATGTTACCATCTCAGTATTCTGGTCACCATATTTATATTGTATCATACCTGGTAGTCTAGACCCAAAAGGTACCTTTCCTCCATATGGAAGCACAAACCTTCCATTTTGTAGCTGTATCTTACGTGTCAAAAATATTGAAACCTATGAAAAGAGAGGATTATAATAGATAATAATAATAGTTAGTAGGATTAATGGATTAAATATACATACATGTTACATGTACGTCTCTGTACATGAATAATGACCTGCCGGGCATAGCAAATAAACACTATACTAGTGTTGTTTTAGGATGCCACTTTTAGTTATAGTTATAGTATGACTAGATTATCCTTTAGTTAGCTATAGTTAAATGAACTAAAATAATATTAGGCTTACTAAAAGGGTTTTAGTTTTAGTTAACTAACTAAAAGTGTCCATTATTGGCCAATTTTAATTTTATAGTTATTACAATAGACTTGTAATTTAGTTATAGTTTAGTTAACTTACAGTCACATTACCTTACTAAAACAGGTTTTAGTTATAGTTATTACAGTAGACTTGTAATAGTTTAGTTAACTAAGTCACAATACCTTACTAAAAGAGGTTTTAGTTATAGTTATTACAGTAGACTTGTAATAGTTTAGTTAACTAAAAGTCACAATACCTTACTAAAAGAAGTTTTAGTAGTTAACTATATAAAACAACACTAATAATTATAATACAATACATAATTATAATCATGTGACTATTCACCTTTTTATGATAATCTTGGAAGAATGTCAGTAGTGTGTGTTTAATAAGTACCAGTTGAGCCTCACTAAATTTATTATAATGTTCAGTGAACTTCACACATGCTGTATTTATAATCTCCACATGGTCATGTGACTTGTGTACCAATCTTCTCAATCCATCCATATGATTAAGTGCGAGGAGGAGTAGTTCATTACCGGATTTACATAACATCACTTCGTACTTTAGAGCCATTAACATCAAATCATATAGCTATACAATAATATAATATACATTATTATAATTATATACATACGTATACATAGTACATACATACATAAATAAATGCATACATAATTACATACATACATACAACTATACATACTTACATACATATATACATACATACATGCATATATGCATATATACATACATACATACATACACACATGCATATATACAGACATACATGCATATATGCATACATACATACATACATACATACATACATACATACATACATACATACATACATATATACATATATACATAAATACATACATACATACACATACATACATATATACATACATACTTACATACATACATACATACATGTACATACATACATACATACATACATACATACATACATACATGTACATATACACATACATATACATACACACTTTTTCCATAGCATCAGGATTCAGTTTCATTATAGAACCATGTGCAAGTTTTGTGAAATTTGTCTTGAGTCTTCTACTAGAAGCTAATGGCTGAGGTGTGAAGAGCGTCGAGAGAACACGATCACTTAACATATGTCCTACAATCTCCTGAACAACTGTGGATAAATAGATTGATAATAGTCTCGTTCTCAGACTTTCACTCCAGAGTCTGGGAATAAGACTATAATAGTTAATAGATCGATAACAGTAAATAGATAGATAAATAGTCTCATTCTCAGACTTCCACTCCAGAGTCTGGGAATAAGACTATAATAGTTAATAGATCGATAACAGTAAATAGATAGATAAATAGTCTCATTCTCAGACTTCCAACCAAATATCAGGGGAGTCTGGGAATGAGACTAACAGAGAAAACATAACTCCTGTATAGATAAGGAGGTAGTTAGATACATGTAGATTATGTAGATTATGTAGAGACCAAACCTTTGCTTTGTTTTTCTTTGGAAATCTTTTGTGCCATCAGTCTTTGTTGTAATACATACAACATTTCAGCTCCCAAGTTAATATATAATATTGGTAATGTATGCATAGACATGGCTGCCTGTGAGTGCTGAGATAACCTTTACTTTCTGCAATGTGGTTGTTATAGCAACAAAAAGTATTTCTAAATTAACGAAAATAATAATTTAATAATTTTAATAATAATTTTAATTAATAATAATTTTAATAATTTTAATAATTAAAGGGATTTTCCACAACCCTGAATTGTGTAAGTAAAAGTAGTTGTTATAAATATTATTATTATTATTATTATTATTATTATTGTTCAGATCCTTGATTAGTAATTAATATTGAAGTGTCCAATGCAGTGTCCTCGTTGTCGTCAACATTACTCAACAGATGGAGATTTACAGCCGCGTATTATAATAACATGTGGACACAGTTTTTGTCGCAAATGTGTCAAGGTATTACGTAATGATGCTGGAATCATCACATGTCCACAATGTGGTCAGTTGAGTGGCGAAGCTGATGCACCCAATATAGCATTGATGAGTTACATAGCTGTACAAAGCCAGCGTTCTGATTCCAGTAAAATCCGAGATGTTCCAGCGCCGAGACATGCCGTGGTTTGTCAGCACTGTAATGTTGAAGAAGTAAAGTTTATATGTTATCAATGTTTACCAGCCGGGTTTCGATTTTGTTTTAACTGTTGCGAAATAGAACATGGTCGCTCATTCGGTCCTGTGAAACAGCATAAACCAGTCCCTATCGAACAAGCTAGATATGGTGCTCTCATACCGAGCTGTATGATACATCCAAACCAGTCATGCGAGTTATTCTCGTTTACCGAAAACCGGTTTGCTTGTGAAAAATGCACTCAAGAGCCGGACTATCAGACTGAGAATTTTGTAGATATACAGATCGCTGTGGACCAGGTTCGCGATAGCATCCCTCCACTTGTAACTAAAGTAACTGCCATTAGAGACCGACTGCAGGCCATTCAAAGCAAACTGAATGAACAGTTAGGTCGTATTGATCAAGCTAAAGGTACCGCTGTTGATAAAGTGAGATTAGAATTTCAAGATTTTGAAATGGCTCTGCGTAAGAGACAGGCTTATGTTGAATCTCTAGTGGAGGAAACGGTATGTACATTTATTAATGTTTGTAGCTAAGCGATGATATTAGGTATGCTGTAATAATTGTGTCAAGATTGTAATATAATTAACTTGTATACATACACATTGTTGACCTTGTAGGAGTATGAACAAAGGCAAGTAGAGATGAGTAGGATTTCTTGATTTTCAGTTCCCAACTCTTTATAATTCTCTCATGTCTACATATCATACTAACACCTTACATAAGCCTTGTGTAACAATCATGATGCATAATAATAGTTTGTGTGGTTAATTATACTATAGTATTCCAATTATTCAATTATCAGTGTTCTGCCCACACTGGTCGGCACTGGTTGGGAATAACCACCACTCAGCATGAATTAACCACCACTCAGATGAATTAACCACCTTTCAGTTAATACATATATAGGCTATTGAGACAGTATTAAGTATATACTGGGTAAACAGCACTAAATGCAAGTTATAATCCAACAACCACTCTAAATATCCTGGGCAGAACACTGACGTTATTATTTCTTTAAACCTGGAATAGAGAGTACTCACCATTGCTATATAAACCATTCATAACCATATAGTTATAACTGTATTCTATCTATCTAGACTGTTGTCTATCTATTTATATATTTTATTATCTTGCAGGCTAGCTACCAAAAGAAACATTTGAATGAACAAATGGAGAGAGTAGAGGTGGCTCTTGGTTCAATCACAACATCTCTCATCCAAGCTAATATCCTTAACCAAATGCAGGACTATAGCTTATTACTGAAATCAACAGATGCTGTGGGTTTAATGAAGAAACAAATCGTTGATCAAGTTGCTGATGATCTTAACGAGCCAACTACCTCAATGGGAATATTGATATATATTTCACCAGAGTTTCGGAATACTATTGATAACCTTGGTATGGTGGGAGGAGGGGTAGCACCCTCTAATTTCTCTTGTAATAACGAGCACGGGATGATCCTGCTTACATGGAAAATTCCAGAACGTGAGGTTTTGGAATACGAGATAATGTGTGATTTGGTGCTGAATGACCCTGATAATTTCAATCCAGTAATTGTTGATCAAGCATTCCCACGACACTTTCTTGTCAAAGCAAAGGTATGTCAAAAGCGTATTGATAATTTGTTTCCCGAAATGAGATATCGATTCCGTATTCGAAGTCGAGACAATTCCGGATGGGGTTGGTGGAGTGCTTCCATTCTTGGTAGCACTCCTGGATTTCCTCTTGAAATTGGTTACACAGGGGAGATTATTAAAATCCCGTTACCTAGCAACGGCCTGTATCGTATTGTTGCTCATGGGGCGAAAGCTGCTGATGGAGAGAAGAAAAAGGGCGGGAAAGGCGCAATAATTGAGGCCCAGTTTGTGCTACAAAAAAATGACTTTTTAGAGATTCTTGTTGGAGGGATGTCCATAAAACGAGGTCCTTGCAGTGGCGGAGGTGGAGGGACCTTTGTTGGTTTAAATGGAAGACAGGATTTACTCATAGCTGCTGGTGGCGGAGGAGGTACGCGAGGATATGATGAAGAGGATCTTGATGGAAAGGATGCAAGCATTGACTTGTATGGACTAGGCGGGCATGGTGGACAATGGGCTGCTGGAGGTAACAGTGGACGAGCTGGTAGGGATGCTGTGGCTAATGGTCCATGCTGGGGATATGGTGGAGCTGGTCATGTAGAGAATTCCACGACAGCTACTTCTTTTGTTGCCGGTGGGACTAAAGGAGATGGAGGTGGATTTGGTGGAGGAGGTGGGATAGGTTCGTACGGAGGTGGAGGAGGAGGAGGGTATTCCGGTGGGGGTGGTGGACGAGGGGGAGGAGGAGGAGGGAGTTATATACGAGAAGATGGACTGCATATTATTCGTAGTGTTGGCAACGAGGGGAATGGATTTGTTTTGATTGATAAATTGAAAGATGAGGCAACTAAAAATGATCTGATAGCACTATAATGGAATATACATAAATATGAACACTGCACGTATGTACATAATTACAATTACACTTCTTTGATGTAATAACAGTTTCATTTAAAGATTAGTGGGCATTAAATAGAATTGCTAGCCAAGTGAGGGTGTGGCTAGCCCAGACCTATTGACAAATGTCATTAATCAGAGGCAACTCAGGCAAGCTTTGGGTAATGGAGTGTGAAGTTAAGTGTCACATATAATAGCCAACAAGGCACAGGTTGGGTCTGATCGGCTTCATGTATATGTGATTGTTGGCCAAACTTGCCAAATACAATCACTAAAGTGATAAATTGATTAATTAAATTCTTGTATGAAATATGAGTAGACAGCACCCTAAAATTATAGTGATTCATATAATTTATAATTATTACGAGGTTTTTTTCAATGTTTAAAACAAATATTAATTAAACTGCTTTCATAAATCATATCATAGTGTTTTGCATAATTCACCCTACAGCAATATGTTAGCTTTATCCAAATAATAGTTCTAATAAAAACACTTTTATTCAAGAAGTGAAACTTATTGTCACTATAGAGATGGTAATTCAACACACCACTACAAGATACTAAGAATGTATTCATATCAACGTCACTATTACATTCATACTGTAGTAAACATTCTTGTTGGCATTATTTTATTTATTAACCAATAAAAAAAACTGGTTTTATTAAAACAAAAACAATTAATTTATTAATAGCTCTATACCTATAAGTATTATAATATATCTCATACAAAGAGATTGTCATCATTATTTCATGAAAAAGCCAAAAAACTTCTCCAGCACTCGTTAAAATTGAGCCAATCATTGAAAATTCGTTTTTCGAAACAAAACGTGATATCGTGATATAAATAATAACAGGATTCTGATTTGTTTGATCTGTACTCTCATTGAATCGAGAGAAATGTCTTCCATGAGGTTAAAAAAAATAGGGATGGATGAAGCAAAGGCTACATAGATATATATCACATGTCCTTATATGGGATTGTGACCATTTTTGAGATCCGAGTTTGGTATCGTACACATTGTTGGAGATGAGTTACCAGAGGAAACTCTAGTGGAAACACTTCCACCATTCACTGGTGTTTCGTCTTTTGTCACTAAGATGTCATGAGTTTCAGGGCTGACTCGTCGAATCAAAACGTAACCGTGGTCATCATCTGAAATCGTCTTGCTGACATCAACTGCCATTTTGTTGATAAAACTTCCGCCGCCACCTCCTCCTCTTCCTCCTCCACCTCCACTAAATCCACCCCCTCCTCCACCTCCCAACATTCCAACACCTCCTCCTCCACCATACCCTCCGCATTGTCCACCTTCCAGTCCTTCAACATAACATTTAGCTGTCCTGGAACTCTTGCTAAAGCCAGCACCCCCATAACCCCAACATGGTCCCTGAAAATACGACAAATCAGCATCCATTCCTGGTAAACCTTCCTTACCGCCTAAACCGTGCTCTTTGCCTCGTCCATCACTACCATATGTCTCTAAGCTAGCATCATCTCCATCCTGGTCCTCATCATCGTATCCACGAGTTCCTCCTCCACCTCCAGCTACAATTAAAATGTTATCAATACTTGGATGTCCATCGTTAATTCTCAACACAAACGTACCACCAGCTCCACCAGAGTGTCCACCTGTACCTTTCTGAGACCGTCCCCCGACAGCAATTTCAATACGATCGTGTGCAGCTAATTGAAAAACACCAGTTATCAAAGCTCCACGCCCACCTTTAAATTTATCTCCATCAGCAGCTTTAGGTCCAGCGGCTGTAATTTTGTACAAACCAGACAAAGGTATCCTCAGAGAAATTATCTCTCCCGTGAAAGCAACTCGTACTGGGAAACCATCAAAACGCCCCGTAGCTGGCATACTCCACATGCCCCACCCGGCGATATTTCTTGACCGAACTCGGAAGCGATACCTAAAACCGGGATATAAATCATTCATCACGTGAGCTTGGGCTTTGCCTGACTTCGGAACAACCGTTGGCTTTGACACATTTGTATCTAAGGGTCCGCTATTACCAGGAGATTTAGGACTTGGGGGCCGCTCATCAGGCATATATTCGTACTCTACTTCGTATTGGTTAACATCAGAAGTATCTTGGTCTAGTGCCCATGAAAGCTGAGGCAGAGTACATTGTTGGAAGGGTACACGATTACATACAACATTTTTTGGGACTGGCCCTCCTCCAACAGCCCCATGAGCATTCAACTCCTCTTCAAGATTGTTTCTAAAAAAACAAGGAATATCGCTTGGTGCTATTGGACGAAGAAGGATGTTGTCTTCCTGGGAGAGGGAGAGTACACCCTCTATGACATGGTGATATCCTCTCAGGAAGTCTTTGGGTGGTAACGCTAAAAGCGATTTGAGTGCTTCGTGATGGCTTGAAACCACTCGAGAACGTTCTTCTATACGAGTCTGTTGTAACTGAATACTCTCTTTACGACTCTCATACTGTGAAAATAGAAAAATAGATAGATTGATTTATATATGTAGAATTATGATTAAGACTTAGTACAGATTAGGGCTGGAATGGATACAGGATTATCTGAATAATTATCTGAGAACTGAACATCCATCTTTGTATCCGGGGGTACTAGTTTAAAGTTTGCGCATGTGCAGAAACCAAACATGTGAAATCGAAATTGCAATAAAATGGCGGTTGATAAAGAGTCTCGCTTCGTTTTACCAGCTTTTTTGGGTTTTTAGAGTGCAGAACAATCTGTAAAAACACCAATGCTGCTTGTATAAACATCTATTACAGCAAAAAGGTTTGAGTACATGAGCTAATACTGTATAGTGCAAACAAGTTATGAGCCGACTATTATTGTGAATGGATATCCAGATATTATAGACAGGATCCGTTCCAGTTATATGTACATGTGTAATATCTAAATGATGGAATTTATAATTACATTACATGTACATACATGTATATCTAATTAATAAAGTGCCTAGGGAATTTTTGGCACGAGATTACTTAATTATCAAATAACAGGAAGATTATTATATATTGACATCATTCTTCCTGCACATCAAACATTCATTGGTTTCAGTTTATATAAGAGATTGCGGTAATGACCAACTCATTATGATAATACATGACAAGTCAATAATGTATATGTACTATAGTGTATAGTTTAATATCATAAGGTTAATACATGATTATACTGTAACTCAATAACTTATATGTACTATAGTGTATAGTTTAATATCATAAGGTTAATACATGATTATACTGTAACTCAATAACTTATATGTACTATAGTGTATAGTTTAATATCATAAGGTTAATACATGATTATACTGTAACTCAATAACTTATATGTACTATAGTGTATAGTTTAATATCATAAGGTTAATACATGATTATACTGTAACTCAATAACTTATATGTACTATAGTGTATAGTTTAATATCATAAGGTTAATACATGATTATACTGTAACTCAATAACTTATAGTGTATAGTTTAATATCATAAGGTTAATACATGATTATACTATAACTCAATAACTTATATGTACTATAGTGTATAGTTTAATATCATAAGGTTAATACATGATTATACCGTAACTCAATAACTTGTATGTACTATAGTGTATAGTTTAATATCATAAGGTTAATACAGGAACATGCAGTTATCACAGATAAATATCCATAATGAGTCCTGTAAGTTAGTTCTATAAGGAGATGTATTTACAATGCAGTTACTAATGGAATGTGAACTGCGGAGTCACTGCAATAATTCCTAACTTCAAGCTCTAAAGAGTTAATACACTTTGCAAAAATTAAATATGGGACTTATAATGGTGCACTATCTATCCTAAAGAATTTAGCACTGCACAGTTCTCTCTTTGGGCCAGTGGTGCAGTTAATTATTATCATTAACTCTTTGTATATATATATTCCCAATGGCACACTCACTGTCCCATGCACATCAAAAACTCTGAATATGGGGAAACCCCCTTTATTAAGATGACTCATTAAGTTCTCACCTCTTTGTCAACTATCTGTATCAATTTTTGCTGACGATGCTGTAGAATATCAGTGAGTTTTTTAAACTCTTGTAAAATACCAACTCTCGCTTTACTAGCGGATTCAGCTAGCTTTACTAAGTTGCTTTCTTGATCTTTTTGCGAGTCATACAGTGTTCTCACAGCCTTGAACAACTTGAAATGGAGCTTCCCAGCTTTAGCTCTTAAATACTGGTCTGCATCTTCAATCTGTAAATACAAATGACACCTGGACATCCAGTCAGGCTTATTCTGACACAAATGACATGCAAATCGGTTCAAATTCTCAGAATAGTGTGTGGCCATTTCACCGGGATGACGTGAACATATAATCGTTGAATCAAAATCTGACAAGGCCATTCGTTTGTGTAACCAAACTGGTTTGAAATTCCGGTTATGCTCCAATCTGTCACAATCACCACAGAACTTTACACCAATGGGAGAACAAGACACACAAACCACTGCAGCAGGATTGACTTCACAAGCTTCACACATATCATCTTCAGGCTCATCAGGGGGATTTGGTTGAGGTCGTAGCATATCCAATATTCCATAGTTAACAGGTATTCGACTAATATCTCCATATGCAGTGGTTGTTGTATGTGAACAGAAAGGACACGATACAGAATCCATTCTAATACATTTCAGTAAACAACTCGAACAGAAGGTATGTCCGCAACAGAGTACTCTAGGAATTCTATCTTGCGCTAATCCATATTCTAGTGTACATATAGTACAATCAAAAAACGCACCCTTTGGCACCTTTGAGAGAGACAGAGAGAGGGAAGGAGTTAGAGTGAGAAGTCATATGGGAATATTTATTATAATAATATTTATTATCTGCGAATATGATTTCTGGGTTGTCACCACATATAAGGATAGTATAGTTGCTATATTACTCATTCAAAACAGCATATACTTATACCATCCACAGACTACAGTGAGAACAGATACATACTGATATAACCCAATAAATACCTATACTCCTAACATAGTTCTTATATCATACGAGACTATACATTATTTTGTGAGAACTGGTTTCTGCATTTCTGAGTGAACACTAATTACTACTAACAAAACTACAGATGGTATTTAATCGAGGGTCTTTTATAATCTGATTTTATCACAACTGTACTTTATACTGTTATGATAAATAAGTACACAAACGTAATACCATATACACTAGGTCAGGTGATGTGTTCTCACACCCCTATATGACTTCAATTAGGAAGATTGGACTCTGGAGTTACTCAGTACTGGACACTCCATGAGAAGATTTCCATCCGTAATATGTTAATACAAATCTACATATCATACATTCAGTAACCATTAAGATTAGAGGCACTATTTTGATACATCAACTAACCAATGCGGAGTATTGGTTTACAACTATACAATAATTATATGTATATATGTATACATATATATATATATATATATATACATATATATATATATAATACATTGTAATCATTTATTATACATTATAATTATATATATATATATAATTATATATTATAATTATATATAATATTATATTCATCATAAAATTATGATTTTATCCTGTTAGTCACATTAAGTTTCAGAAACATCAGTCTTATATAACATTGATATTAATACACAAGTGTGATATTATCAAATAAACTGAAACTAATAACTACAATAATCTCATCAAGCCCTCTCATCCCAAATATGAGTCATTAATTGATAATTAACACCGAACATTAATTTATAATATTTTTCTTACCTCTGGACCAGACATTCTTTCAGTTGATTTCTGTATAACAAACTAACAGATACGTTTTCAGCATTAGCCAGTCAAACCAGTTCATCCACTCTTCTCTTCCCCTTCCTCGTTGTTCCTTCGTAATTACGCATGCGCAATCGTCGCTGTAGAGACACACACGGTAGCCGGTGTTATCAAAATGGCTGTTTCTTCTCAACCTCTCAAAATGAGAAGATGTCTTGGTGTCTTAACAAGTGGAGGAGATTCACAAGGAATGAACGCAGCTCTAAGAGCTGTTGTAAGAATAGCACTACACAAAGAAATGAGAGTGTTTCTCATTAAAGAGGGTTATAATGGATTGGTCAATGGTGGTGAACACATTGAAGAATGCGATTGGCGAGATGTTTCGTATATAATGCATCGCGGTGGTACAATGATAGGAACGGCGCGATGCAAGGAATTTATGACCAGAGAAGGCCAATTGAAAGCTGCAGAGAATCTTGTTAAAGCAGGTATCAATAATCTCGTTGTTATCGGAGGAGATGGAAGCCTCACTGGAGCTAGTATCTTCAAGGATAGATGGAGCGGATTTCTGCAGGAATTAGTTAAAAACGGTCGACTCACTGCAGAGCAAGTATCCAAATATTCCTATCTCAATATAGCTGGTCTGGTTGGGTCGATAGACAATGATATGTGTGGTACTGACATGACGATCGGTACTGACAGTGCTCTTCATCGTATAGTAGAGGCAATAGATTGTATAACCAGCACTGCTTCAAGTCACCAACGTAGTTTTGTCATGGAAATCATGGGAAGACACTGTGGGTATCTTGCTCTTATGGCCGGTATAGCTGGAAGCGCTGACTGGGTTCTAATTCCAGAGAACCCTCCGAAACCTGGTTGGGAGGATGTGATGTGTAAGAAATTAGAACGCTGTCGTGATCGAGGCAGAAGATTGAATCTTATTTTAATAGCAGAGGGTGCAGTAGACCAAAAGAACCAACCAATTACTGCTCAGCATGTGAAGAAAATTATCGACGATAAACTTCACTATGACACACGTATAACGGTACTGGGTCATGTTCAGCGAGGAGGGAAGCCATCAGCTTATGATCGGATTCTTGGAACAAGAATGGGAGCGGCTGCTTCTTTAGCTTTAGCAAAAGCTGATCAAGAGATTCCTCCAGTTATGATAGGCTTGAGAGGTAATGAAATGCGTGAGCTACCTCTGATGGAATGTGTAGAAAAGACTCGCAGAATTGGACAGTCGATGAAGGAGTTTAATTTTGAGAGTGTCAAAGATCAAAGAGGTGGTAGCTTTAAAAGGAATATTGAGTCTTTGAAGAGGTTGGAGGCTTGCGATAGTTCTGATTGTAAAGAATGTAAAACTGGTAACTTCACTGGATATCGTCTAGGTGTTATGAATGTTGGAGCTCCAGCAGGTGGCACTAACAGCTGTACCCGTTCCTTTGTTAGATTTCTGTTGTATTCTGGTCACAAGGTGTTGGGTATTCACAATGGTTTTGAAGGGTTAGAGGTAGGTGATGTACGTGAGATGACTTGGTCAGAAGTCAGGGATTGGGGGTCTTTGGGAGGTTCAAATTTAGGTACTAATCGTACTCGCCCAACAAAAGACACAATTTCAAAAATTGCGAAACAGCTTGGATCCCATAAGATCCAGGCACTATTAATAATCGGAGGATTTGAAGCATTTGAAAGTATAATCAAGCTTGAGGAAGGTCGAGCTGAACACCGAGAGCTACATATACCACTCCTTTTAGTGGCAGCAACTATCAGCAACAATGTTCCTGGAACAGAATATAGTTTGGGGTGTGATACAGCTCTCAATACAATCGTTTCTGCAATGGATGTGCTAAAACAATCAGCAACAGCAAGCCGTAAAAGAGTATTTGTCATAGAGACAATGGGAGGGTACTGTGGTTACTTAGCAACCATGGGTGCACTAGCTGGAGGAGCTGATAACGCATATATTTATGAAGAGCCGTTTGTGCTTGCTGACTTGCAGAGCGATGTACAACACTTGGTACGCAAGTTTGTTGAGGGTCGTATCGAAAGAGGAATAATTCTTCGTAACGAAAATTGTAATGATAATTATACAACACAGTTTATGACACAAATGCTAGCTGAGGAAGGGAAGAAATATTTCGTTGCTCGTGATAGTGTTCTTGGACATTTACAACAGGGAGATCGTCCTAGCCCATTCGATCGTATTCTTGGTACGAAATATGCGTCAGCAGCTGTTACCCACCTTCTAGAGCAAATTTCACTTAACTGCAAAGAAGGTGTCGTGAGTACAAATACTCACGATACTGTTTGTGTGCTTGGACTGGTAGGGGTACGAACAGTTGCTACTCCTGTACATACTTTAGCTGAGACTACAGATTTTAACCATCGCATTCCTCTAGTACAATGGTGGATGCAACTTCGACCCCTCATTAGTGTACTATCGCATCACGTTGATCAGGAATTTAGTGGAGAGAAACATCGAGAAGAATCAAAAACAGCTTTACCTGCTGGAAATGAAGATACAGATGGCAGCAAGTGAACAAATCCTTGTATTGACTGTTTTCAACTTGTAGTAAATAGTTTAGTAAATAGTTTGTATCTTATATTAGCATGATTGTTATTGAATTAGATTGTAATATCTATAATTAGAATATTAATGAAATTTGATAGTACATTAATAGATAACCTTGGAGCTACAGTGAAATCTGGCCCTCTTTTGAGGACACCCCTGTATTTAGATCACTTGTACATGTCCAACTGTGATTTATAATATGTAAATTCACTCCTAAAATGAGGACACTTATATTTGTCAAGAGGATGTCTGGAATAGAGGAGTTCCACTCTATTTGAAATACTAGACATTGGGACAAAGACACATGTCCTTAGTATGGGAATGTGTCTTTAATTCAGAGTGTCCTTAGTATGGGGATGTGTCTAATTCAGAGTGACCTTAGTATGGGGACGTGTCTTTAATTCAGTGTGTCCTTTAGGGGATGTCTTTTAGAGTGTCCTTAGTATGGAGATGTGTCTTTCAGAATGACCTTAGTATGGGAATGTGTCTTTCAGAATGTCCTTAGTATGGGAATGTGTCATTCAGAATGTCCTTAGTATGGGGATGTGTCTCTCAGAGTGACCTTTAGTTGACGTTCTACTATACTCATTACCACAATGCAGTCACTAATCAGTAACAATACATACCAGCCCTACTACCAAATATAGTAATACGAACCATACCAGCATGTGAACATACTCAGTACCCCAACCATAGTTTACCTTATATGGTGATATCATACTCGCCCAATTGAGATTATTAAATACTCAGCATTCATTCACTATCAAATGAATAGACTTGTGATATAAAAACATTGAAACCTATTGATATTCACAAAACATATACTATGATATATACTATGTGTACAAACAATATAATATATATATTATAGATTAGTATAGGGAAGAAACGTCATGTGTGTATATACATACATGTGCATGTTGTATATTACAACGCACAGCGTTTATGTACACACATACACTCAAGTACCCACACTTTTATAATACGTAGTACATTAATGTTTACGCAATAATTTCTGCGGCTTCATTAATTTCGCTCATAAGTTCTTCGATTTGTCTGCGAAACAACACTATCCACTCACTAACTGACATATATTCGGTTTTCATACGAGGTACCACTTGCATGAGGTGATTATAATCAGCTGTATGGAGAGATGCTTCAGACAAAATAGAATCTAAATTTTCGACAACTCCGTTTATATGTTGAAGAGATTCCTTTGTGATTTGTTGCAGGAAATTGAACTGTTCCAAATATAAATGACAGGCATCTAAAATCATTCGTATGTGCTTCTGAGTAGGCCACAACACTCGAGGCATTTCGTCATCTCGTAATACAATCGATTTTATATCTCTCCTGGATTTTTTACTGTAGGTAACAGTAAAAACCGGATTTACTAACTTGGCATTCCACTTTCTGAAACACTCAGTAAGATGTAGGTCTGGATGTACATTTAGTATTTCTTTGAAAGCTTGGAGATTCTCATCTATTTTGAGCCTCATATGACGGGCTGAAGTGTATTGCTCATGTAAATTTGAAAAAGCATTTTGAAGTATTTGTACGGGAAAATCTGGACGAGTTAAAACATAATCTCTACCTGAATCAAGATATTGGAAATTACTCAATTCCGTATGCAGAGGAAGAGGAGGAGGAGGGGCAGATACTGGAGATGGTAATAAACTATGCTGGTTCATAAATTCTTGTTGAGATGAAGTCACTAATGTAGCATCTTTTCCTGTCTGTACCAAGGGAGTTTTCTCTTTGTCTTCCTGTGGAAGAATATATTTACATACAATTATGTTATATAATTATATATTATATATATATAATCTCTCTGAGCAAACCTCATTATCTCTTGACTTAGTAGGACAGCAGCCCATATCAATATACACAAAAGCAGATATGTACTCAAAGTGTGTTTCTCCTAGAAGCTGAACTGAAGAACTGCTAGGTCTTCTTTGCTAATTATTAACAAAATTTTAATTTATTCATAGACATGTCTAATTAATTATTTTCTATGAATATAATTATTTTTAATTATAAAATATAACTGATATTAATATAATAATAATTATTTATAACTGTAATGACATTTTTTTAATAACAAGAAAACAATTGTTATTAGACTGGTATATTCTCATCAAACCAGTTATTAACAACTTCCATATTTGTCTTCAACCAAAAAATATTTCCTCGTATCGTTTCCTTAGCTTGTTCCACAGCAAGAGTACCCGATCCAGCATCTTGATGTTCAGCGAAAAACATATCTACTTCCTGTAATTCCCATTCAGTTGAGAATGATTTGGTAAGCGTTCGTATCAGACGAGCAAAACTGAATGAACCACCTCCATACCTGATATAATAATGTACATGTTGTATTATAAACAAATAATGTTTTTACAAGTTCATATGATAACAATAACTAATTAATAACATAATTACAATATCTTATTATTAACAACAATAGTATATTATGATATACTATTTATTAAACAATAGTATATTATGATATACTATTTATTAAATAATAGTATATTATGATATACTATTTATTAAACAATAGTATATTATGATATACTATTTATTAAACAATAGTATATTATGATATACTATTTATTAAACAATAGTATATTATGAAATATTTATTTATTTATTTACAAATATAAAAATGAATTACTTTTCAAACAGTGGACTCCAGTTATCTCTGAAGAAGTTCCAAGCAAGATAACGACCTTGTACGTTTTCTGAAACCTTCCTAATAACATAAAGAGTGTCTTGAGAGCGAACACGATACAATGAATACTCTAGGTACCTACATTTTGATAAATAAATATACAGTCAGATAGATAGATGTTAGATAGATAGATACAATGTATGCGTACATAGATAGATATATGTATACCGGCTCAGTATCCAAGGCTCATTGGAATGAGAGAGGCCAAATAGACACAATATTTTTTCATAAGGATCGGATGTGTTCAGATAACGTTGCCATAGAAACTCCCACTCTTCTTCACCACCACAGGCTATTGCAGCCGGATACACAACAACACGAAGATTTGGAGGAATTCTAGTGGATAGATAGATAGATGAAGTGATGGAGGAATTCTAGTGGGTAGATAGATAGATGAAGTGATAGAGGAATTCTAGTGGATAGATAGATAGATGAAGTGATGGATGGATTCTAGTGGATAGATAGATAGATGAAGTGATGGATGGATTCTAGTGGGTAGATAGATAGATGAAGTGATGGATGGATTCTAGTGGATAGATAGATAGATGAAGTAATGGATGGATTCTAGTGGGTAGATAGATAGATGAAGTGATGGAGGAATTCTAGCGGATAGATAGATAGATGAAGTGATGGATATATGGATGAGTAGTGGATAGATAGATGAAGTGATGGATGGATTCTAGTGGATAGATAGATAGATGAAGTAATGGATGGATTCTAGTGGGTAGATAGATAGATGAAGTGATGGAGGAATTCTAGTGGGTAGATAGATAGATGAAGTGATAGAGGAATTCTAGTGGATAGATAGATAGATGAAGTGATGGATGGATTCTAGTGGATAGATAGATAGATGAAGTAATGGATGGATTCTAGTGGGTAGATAGATAGATGAAGTGATGGAGGAATTCTAGTGGGTAGATAGATAGATGAAGTGATGGAGGAATTCTAGTGGATAGATAGATAGATGAAGTGATGGATGGATTCTAGTGGATAGATAGATAGATGAAGTGATGAATATATGAATGAGTAGTGGATAGATAGTTCAATAGATAGATTGATAAGTGGATAGATAGATACATGTAGAAGGGACAAGTTGCTAGATAGATAGATAATAGATAAATAATTAAGTGGATTGAAAGACAGATGGATAGATAGATAGATGTAAAAGATCTCACGGCTGATCTGCATTTGTCATCCAGTTTCTAAACATACTACTTGCAGTATTCCCAATATCCTCATTCCCAAACCTCCATCCCGCTTGTAACACTTCAGTTTGAAGGAACCTATGATTCATACAGCAAGTAATATACTATTGTGTACATTGTGTGCAACTGGTAATTATACTTACGTTTCAAGATGAGATAAATCTGTCATATCAAAATGATATCGTGTGATTGTGTCGTTTAGTAAATATGAAACGTAACGCTGCAGATAATGTATTGTATACGTGTACGTATGCCATAAATAGACAGACAAATAGATAGATAGATGGATATTGGATAGATAGACGGATGTACCTGGTATTTTCCATATATTTCAGTGAGTGATAATCTATCAGATAATATATATAACCACGTAATACTAGCACTCCAAGGTACATAATCTCTTTCATTCCGAAGATACAGACTCATATCAAGAGCCACCGTGATATTGATTAGACCAGCACTGGATGAAGAGATGAAGTGAAGCAAAGGAACTTGGACAGTCCTGGTCAGAGTTTTTGATAAGCTTGTATGGTGCATCATTGGTCTAAAGAGCTTCTTATTTGGCACAGCACAGTTCTCTCTTTGGGCCAGTGGCACAGTTAATTATGATTATATTGTCACTAACAGCATTAACTCTTTGTTAATTGGCTCAAGATGTATTCCCAATGGTGCACACACTAACCATTGTTGAGCCAATTTGGCCCATGCTTCAAAACATATCAAAAACTCTGGACTAGGTATTAACTGGTTACCTTGACAACGCAAATGCATCATCCATTACTCCTGCTCTATCAACAGGAGACAATACCTGTATAATTATAATAAAAAGCATTTTATCATTTGTATCACCATGGTAACAGAATTACATTAGAATCTGGTGATTGTTTCAAATGATTAATTATAGCCTGCCAGTTTTGTAAGTCGTAGTTTACTCTGTAAAACCCGTTTTGTTTGACATTAGCCTTGATAAACCCGTCTGACGAGCTTAATGTAAATGTATCTATGAAAAAAGAAGTTATTATTGATGTCATGAGACTCGTGACTGTTACCTTGACGATTTGAGATTAGTTCCTTTGTGCTTGATGACTTAGTTGATGTGATGTAATCAAACGGTATAATCCATACATAACTGTACGTATGTATGTACATGTATGTATGTACATGTGTATGTATGTATGTATGTATGTATGTATGTATGTATGTATGTATGTATGTATGTATGTATGTATGTATGTATGTATGTATGTATGTATGTATGTATGTATGTATGTACATGTATGTATGTACATGTATGTATGTACATGTGTATGTATGTATGTATGTATGTATGTATGTATGTATGTATGTATGTATGTATGTATGTATGTATGTATGTATGTATGTATGTATGTATGTATGTACATGTATGTATGTACATGTATGTATGTACATGTGTATGTATGTATGCATATATGTATGTATGTATGTATGTATGTAAGTATGTATGTAAGTATGTATGTATGTATGTATGTATGTAAGTATGTATGTATGTATGTATGTATGTATGTATGTATGTATGTATGTATGTATGTATGTATGTATGTATGTATGTATGTATGTATGTATGTATGTATGTACATGTATGTATGTACATGTATGTATGTACATGTGTATGTATGTACATGTATGTATGTATGTATGTATGTATGTATGTATGTATGTACGTATGTATGTACATGTATGTATGTACATGTGTATGTATGTATGTATGTATGTATGTATGTATGTATGTATGTATGTATGTACGTATGTATGTACATGTATGTATGTACATGTATGTATGTATATGTGTATGTATGTACATGTATGTATGTATGTATGTATGTATGTATGTATGTATGTATGTATGTATGTTCATGTATGTATGTACATGTATGTATGTACATGTGTATGTATGTATGTATGTATGTATGTATGTATGTATGTATGTATGTATGTAAGTATGTATGTAAGTATGTATGTATGTATGTAAGTATGTATGTATGTATGCATATATGTATGTATGTATGTACATATGTGTATATGTACACATATGTACACATATGTACACACACACACTTACTCATATGGCGAAGGAGCCATTTCTCCTCCAGATGGCAGAGGATTCAGTAAAAATCTTTCTTGTGTGACAGTGATGGTACCATCAGATCTTGACACATACACTACTGGATACCCCATTTGTTTAGTCCATGTGTCCATCATTTTAGAAACAGTGAGACCATCAGGAAGAGATGAGACCTATATCAGAAATATAGACACAGATGTACATGTATATGCAGGTTTTAAGAAATAAGCTATAAGGTTGTGATATCGTTCCATTGTCCTGTGGTGTGGAAACAGCCAGTCATGCAGGACATTGTTGGATAAATCTAGTGAATGTCTGGTAAATTGAAACTGAACTGTATACAAAGTATATGGGGAGCAGAACAAGAGTGATGAAAATAGGTCAAAATGTTCCACCCTGATCATATCAAGTTAAATTCAATTAATTACAGTTTGTGTGGGTGGAACAATAGGGGCATTAAATAGAATACTCATGCATGTCCAGTGTAGTTTTTAATTCATAAATTTGTAACTCTATTTAATGCCCATCCCATCCCATAATGTTAACCTCATTATTCAATGATTCCCATAGATCATGAGTCTCAGCGTTACCAAATTCATGTGCCTTAAGATAGTTCTACGATGTATAAATAGAATAGTAATATTAGAATTAAGGCATTATTAATTAGTGCTTACTGCTAGGCCAGTTGTAAAGCTCTCATTTCCGATATAGTTGAGTAACATCCGAATTAAACTCGCTCCCTGAAATAAGAAAACATGTCTCCATCTATCTATGTGTCTTTGTATATCTATTTAATCTTGCTCATTATATTTATAGTATATCCATCTGGTCTATCTATGTAAGTTTGTCTGTCTATCTATCCTCGTCTATGTCTATCTGTTCATATGTTATAAAGACATACCTTGTCATATGAAATAGAGTCAAATAGACCATTAATCTCATCAGGATCTGATACTGACTGTAAGATAGGATGACTCCAATTCAAACCATCAGCAGCGTACGCACTCTGAATAGTATCGACATAAAACTGTTCCAGCTATAAAGAGAAGAGAATTAAGAGACACTAGTGACTGTACCACTAGACAACAGTGACTGTCCACTAGTCACCAGTGATTGTACCACTAGTCACCAGTGATTGTACCACTAGTCACCAGTAGACTGTACCACTAGTCACCAGTGACTGTACCATTAGTTACCAGTAGACTGTACCACTAGTCACCAGTGACTGTACCATTAGTTACCAGTAGACTGTACCACTAGTCACCAGTGACTGTACCACTAGTCACCAGTGATTGTACCACTAGTCACCAGTAGACTGTACCATTAGTTACCAGTAGACTGTACCACTAGTCACCAGTGACTGTACCATTAGTTACCAGTAGACTGTACCACTAGTCACCAGTGATTGTACCATTAGTCACCAGTAGACTGTACCATTAGTCACCAGTAGACTGTACCACTAGTCACCAGTGATTGTACCACTAGTCACCAGTAGACTGTACCATTAGTTACCAGTAGACTGTACCACTAGTCACCAGTGACTGTACCACTAGTCACCAGCCAGTGACCAGTAACCATTAGTCACCAGTGTATTGAACTCACCATGTTCCATTCCTCTTCTTTATGGTTTGTTCCTATATATTCAACATAGCTAGCAAATCCTTCATTGAGCCACAATCCATCCCACCATGCCATGGTAACTAGATTACCAAACCACTGTATATAATAATATCATTAAGTGTAATTATAAATACACATCTACATTAACCTGATGTGCTAACTCATGAGCTATCACCACGGCAACCCTTTGTTTACTACTAAGAGGGTTTTGAGTTTCATTATAGATGAGTGCCGTTTCTCTGTACGTTATAAGTCCCCAATTCTCCATAGCACCAGCCGCAAAGTCCGGAATAGCAAATAGATCTGATTGGTCAGAGAAGATCATATGCATAGATCTCATTGGTCAGAGTCATATACATACAATATATACATACATACAATACACCATCAAAAACATATACACAGACAATACCTTGTTTTGGTAGTGGGTACTTAACTCCAAAGAATTCTTCGTAATATCCAATAATATCTTCAGCAACTTCTTGAGCATATACTGTGTCATTAAATACTTCAGGAGAAGCACATACACGAACCTACGTGTATATGTATGTATGTACGTATGTATGTATGTATGTACGTATGCATGTATGTATGTAAATATGTGTGTATATATGTATGTATGTATGTATGTATATGTATTTATGTATGTACATGTATGTACATGTACATATATGTATGCATGTATGTACATGTATGTATGCATGTATGTACGTGTGTATGTATGTATATACATGTATGTGTATGTATGCATGTATGTGTGTATGTATGTATGTACAATGTAATATGTACATACTGTATGTATGTATGTATGTATGTATGTATGTATGTTTGTAATGTATGTAACTATGTACACTATATGTACGTATGTACATGTACATGTATTTACATACATGTACATGTATGTATGTACATTGACATGTACAAGCAGTAGATACTTTATGTACGTATAATTAAACCACACCCACCTTAATATGGTCATTAACATTTGCCGAGTTGCTGCACGAGAAATCGGACACCACAAAAGCAACAAGGTAAGTACTCATTTTATACGATGTTTGAAAGTTTGTAACGACACGACCATGAGTACCATCTCTCTTCACTATAGACTTTGGAGGCATATTTGAAGTAGCAACGTATTTCACATCATGAGATATACTGATTGAGAAATTAGCCTTCATGCCTGGTTCATCAAAGCAAGGAAAAGCAGTACGAGCATCGGTGGGTTCAAATTGAGTGGTTGCTAGGTAACGAGTCTCTCCAGTTGCTGTCGTATAGGAACTTTTGTAAAACCCAACTAAATCATCTCTCAACATATAATTAAAATTCATTGAAACTTCAACGATATCATAAGCCTTTAGTTCTTCAACTTCCAATACAAGAAAATGATTCTCTTCGTACACAAACATATTGATAAGATTTCTATCAACATTGTTAACGGACACGCTTACATTACTAACATTCATATCTTTAACATGTAATATGATGTATCGAGTGTCGGATATAACATGTACTTGTATAGTTACCGAACCAGTAACTTTAAAAGTATTCAAATCAGGCTCTAAGGAAACAGTGTATAGTTGTGGTTCTAGAGTTGATGGCAAACGAACATCCGTCCATACATCTTCTTCTTCCTGCCCACCATTTTTGCTCGGTTGTAAAGCCACACCCAAAATTATAAATAATACAACAGCCACGCCCACAACTACACCTCCAATAGCAATACATATGATATCACGTCTCGTAATGGGACGATTACAGATTCCATCTTCGGTTAAATTAACCTTATATCGTTTTTTCTTACCTGTAAAATATATAATTAATTAAGTCATTTTATAGAACTACATTAATTAGGGTGTCTTACCCGAGTCAAAATCTTCTAGATTAAGTATTCCCTCCGAGTCAGACTCTTCCTCCTGCATCTTCTCAAAACCATTAGATCTTTTGGTTGCCATGACAACGTGTTATGTAGGATTTCTAATTATAAACATATTTATGAATAATCAACATGGATCATAGCTTATCCAAACACTCACTTCAACAATAACAGAAAGACATTAAAATTTTTATATTATTTCACGTGACTTAATATAATTAGAGTTATACGGATAAATAGAAAGGTGCCCTGACCACAAGATCAAGAATGTGAAGAATGTAGATGAATAATGTTATGATTTGCTTAGTAGAAGCCGCAAGACATACTTAACCACTCAGTTATCTCTTGTGTTGTTCAATATTTATATATATATATGTGTGTATCCAGTATTAGTTACATAAATAAGAGTGTGTTTGTATCATTTGTACCAGCTGAGTTGTAACAGCCTCACTTCTACTTCTCAACTATTTCACAAACAAAGACACCCTACCTCACAGATGAGTTCCAGTTAGACTTGCGATGACTACCATTGATATAGATATTAAAATGAGTCACCAACATCCCCATAATGGAGTTAGGGTTCGCATTTTACAGGACCCTAACCAAAATAATGAAAACGAAATGATTTCTAATTACTCGCCAAGAATGGGACGTTCCTCAGTAAAAAGAGAGAAGTCAACTGGTGAACTTATAAAGAGTCCAGCAAGAAAACTGAAAAATCCAACTCATTCCTTTGATTTGGGCGACTCTTTTCATCATTATGATCCAGAAATGTTCACAATAACAGCATATCTTCCCAGTGAAGACATGGAAACAGAAAAACAAACACGACTAAAAGTAAGATGACATATCTTATGTTGATTACTTTATATATATTATATATTATATTAATAACCCTCATATGAGGATGTCCTTTTGTATGATGATGACGTATGCAAGAAGATGTTCCCTTTTATTAACAACCCCTCGTTTGACAACTTACCCCTGCTGTAGCATCTGCAGTCCGCTATGCTTCTATACAATGCTCACGTACACAGGAGATTCCTTGCTCTTGTTTCACAGGATTGAGTCTAGTCCTCTTGTTGTTTTTTCCCATTGCCAAATAGGTCCTGTATCTTATGTAAACCACCTTGCTAAAAATGTAAAATGTGCTTTATTAAGTACACAACTACTTACCATCTCTATCACATTTGTTGTTGATTCTCTATCATTAAAACGTGTTATGTTTTCTTTCGATGTGTGTGTTTGTCTCTCTGTATGTACGTGTACATGTATGTGTGGTATATGTGTATGAAAACGAGTGTTTATGTGTGTGTGTGCATGTACACATGTATAATGTACATGCATTATTTAGTGTTTTCAACAAGTGGGGGAGTCTATTTGTGTGTATGTATTATTGACTATTAATCTGTTATTTCATTCTTTAACTAAAAGTATGTGTATTTGTATTTTAAGTGTGTCTGTGTGTCTCTCGGTGAGTGTGTGTGTGTGTGTATGTATGTATGTTTGTCTGTATGCACATGCGTGTGACTGTCTGAATTTTAGTGTAATTATCATTGAACCTGAAAAAGTTTCATCCTCATGTATTGAATTCTCATTGTAGCAATGAGCATAGCTCACACCTATACAAGTCTATCTTAAATATAGGATGCGAATACCAAAAGTGGGCCATTAACATATTACCAACACACATCAATACCTAGTAAGGTGTATCTATATAGATCTGTACCATCAGCACCATTTTTAACAAGTAATTATTGATTGTAAATATATTGGGCACACTTAGGTAAGCATTCTCTTAATACAGTGTCATTTGTAGTGAACATAATGTCAACAAGACATACTAAACTTCACCTTTACTCAGCGGTAGGTATGTACTTGGTGTGTGCTTGACTATATATGGATACAAATAAAATTTCTCAATGGGAGAGAGTTAATGAATATAATTAACTTTGAAGAGTGTTTTAAATGTGTTAAAGTATTCAATTACATTTGATTCTCACATCCCACTAAATATACTCAGAGGTGTGGAAACATTGAGCCGACTACCGGACATTTTGACCTATTTTCACCACTCTTGTCCTGCTCCCCATATACTTTGTATGCACTTTAGTTTCAATTTACCGGACATTCACTAGATTTATCGGACAATGTCCTGCATGACTGGCTGTTTCCACACCACTACATATACTACAGTAAATCCTTTGACAGTGTTCTGTCAGCACTGATCGGGAATAAACACCACTCAGATGAATTAACCACCTCTCATATATAGGCTATTGAGATAGTATTAAGTATATACTGGGTAAACAGCACTAAATGCAATGTAGAATCCAACCACCACTCTACACGTACATAGACCAGGCGGAACATTGCTCAGATAAAGGATGCTCCACACTATCACACTAAGGGCACTAGCCTCTTTGTACCAATAAAATACATTTGTCTCAGTATAAAGGACATTTCCACTTGTTTTGGGGTGTGCTTTAGAAAGATACTCAACAATTCATAAGCTTTAGTTTTCTATGCCTCTTCATACCACTTTTTTACTCACGTTGTGTGGTGTCTCTTCTTATCTCCTGATAATACTAAAATATTTTAAATAATTAATATAATTAATGTTTGTTTATCACACTGCCGTGTCACGAATCATGATCTGTTACATATTAGATGCAAGTATGAGCAACAATAAATTAATTTATTTCAGACTGAATATGTAATAAATGTGTATATTAATATACCTCTGTACCTACACAGCCATTTACCTGCACATTTATACTTCCATGCTATACCATTATCTGTTTCAAGTATCTGTTACTCGTGTACTAGCAGAAGACGAGCTACCAGTTGAAATATTTTTATAATTATCTATTAAGGCTCGGTAGTTTATAGCTCATTGCTGCAATTTGTATACACGCCTATGAAGTGTGTGTGTCTGTGTGTCTACAATTGTTCACACACACTTGAGTACAGTGTTAATTGATGTATTGTTTAGGCATCATCTCTTCTTTTGCTACACTCAGTCTTATGAGAACATGTGCATTAGCTTTGCTGTCATCAGTTACACATATCTTATCCAGACTGTACTTGTATAGTTAGACAATGGTTTAATCTGTAACGCCTAACAAAATCACATTTACACTCTATCATGTTTTAACAAGGGCTTATAGCCATGTATCAAATACCTGTACTATATTCATATAATCTACTTAAGTAGAGATGGTACTGGATTCAATCCTAAGTCACATTCCTGATTTTTCAGTTTTTCTTTGTTTCCATGCCTGGATATCGGAGTAACACCTTGTATAAGCCTCATGCAATTAACCCTGGTGTCTATAATTATAATAATACATATTTAGGTATAAACACGTCAGTGATTTAAAAAGTAAAATTTTCTTCCCATAGTATATACATGTACACACAACTGAAATCATTTGAACCCACTTCCTCTTGTTAGATTACACATTTTACTGACAACGTCTATTCATCCGTTCACGTCAATTCCTCGATCTAAGTCACAATACATAATACAACTTGATACATGCATGTACATATACAGTGTTCTGCCCAGGATATTTAGAGTGGGGGTTGGATTATAACTTGCGTTTAGTGCCGTTTATCCAGTATATATACTTAATACTGTCTATATATGTATTATCTCAGAGGTGGTTAATTAGGTGGTTAATTCATGCTGAGAGGTGGGTAATTCATCTGAGAGGTGGTTATTCCCGACCAGTGCCAACAAAACACTGCATATTAGTCTAAGATCACCTGATATCCTGTTTATCATTTTCGAGTACTTCTGCAGATGTCCATTAATATTTTCCTATAATTAATTAAATTTTACTCACACACTAATGTCTTTTTAACTCTCTTGTGATTACAAATTTACAATTTTAACTCTCATTTTGTGAGTGTGTGTGCGTCTGTGTGTCTGTCCCTGTGCGTGCATGTGTGTCTCTCTCTGTGCTTCTGTGTTGTGTTGTCTCTCTCTGTACATTGATATTCAATTGAAATGAGCTTATGGGGTGATAGAATCATGTGGGTGTGTGAATTGTAAATGTATGTACAATTAGCGCTATATCTTTTGTCTACGATATGAAACAGTATCATGTGATATGAATGATGTTTTCAAGAACTGTTAGACTTAACACATTGTACATGTATACCGATATCTATTAATATTCCATTTTGAGAATTTATGTAGAAGTATGCATGTCTATGATAATATAAATATACATGAATATCCACTTAATTGCTACAGTGTGATATGAGATGTACATACACACATACACACACGTACATACTTATGCTTTGAGTGTGTACATGTACATGAACATGTCTCAGTATAATACATGTAGTCAAACATGTACCAGTTTTTGAAGGACATTACACACACACACAGATATGTACACACATCCTGTTCCTGTTTCTTGCTACCTTTTTTGGCCACGTGACCCAGCAAAAGTTTAACATGGAACTGGAAGTCTGCGTTGCTTGTCATTTCTACTCACAATGAACAGCTAGGCTTCCTTTTAGCAGGAACCAATGATGACACACATCTACAATGTAGATATGTGTGTCTAGATGTATGTAGATTCTACATACATCTAGACACACATATCTACACACATGTACACACACAACATGTATAATTATGCTGACCACAATAATGTATCCCTCTGGAGTTAAGCTTACTAATTTAATTAATTAGCATCCTATACTACATGTACATACAGCTGCGTATTTAACTGCAAACAGACATCACTGAAGAATCTGTTTATCAGAAGTGGATATATGTGTAGAATAAGAATGTGGATATTCAGATTTAGAATTGGAATGTGGATATTGTTTAGATTTAGAATTGGAATGTAGATATTGTTTAGATTTAGAATTGGAATGTGGATATTGTTTAGATTTAGAATCAGAATGTGGATATTGTTCAGATTTAGAATCGGAATGTGGATATTCAGAACAACTCTGTCAACAAGGTCAAGATAATCAAGAATTCAAGAAGAATATCTACATTCTGATACTAAATCTAAAGAATATCCACATTCTGATACTAAATCTGAAGAATAGCCACATTCTGATACTAAATCTGAAGAATGTCCACATTCTGATACTAAATCTGAAGAATATCCACATTCTGATACTAAATCTGAAGAATATCCACATTCTGATACTAAATCTGAAATCCACATTCCGATACTAAATCAGAAATATCAGCATGAAAGAGAAATGTTTTCAATGCTACTATCAAATGATAATGAAGCTTGTTTGGTGACATCTCGTTAAATAGATAATTAGTTATGATATTGACTAGAAGTGTAGGAGTAGATATATACATACTTTGTAGTTTGTAGTAAAATGGGATGTCATTGTCCATATATATATATATATATATACAAAGGATTTAAGGTCACCGCGTCATACAAGCCATCATGAATAATGGATAATTGTATATGATAGTATGGTATAAGAATTGTAGGGTGTTACATCACGGTACACATATAGTATGTTCCCACGCAAGAATGACATTGTATTTTGTGGTTTATATAAATATTATACTAGTTAGTTAAGGTAATATATCTACAATACTATCCTTATATGAAGAAACAGCCATATTAAGAGGTTGGCAGATGTCTCATAGTTGTGGCTCAGTGGTCAGTGCACTGTTGGCCAAAGCCTGCCATCCACTAGACAACTTAGGAGTTGGCAATGAGTTGTTTACTCCATGTTGTCAGTGAGTAGAGGATGCTTCTACTTTGTGACAACATGTTACTTGATGGTTCTAACCTGCTGCTTTCCAGGCAACTTTGGAGTAGGCAATTTGTCACCAGCTCCGAGTTGCCTAGTGGGTGGTAGACTTAAAGCCAGTAGTGACATCAGCTACTCTTTTTGTTTTCATGATATTACTCATCATAGCATTACTCCTCTGGTTTATTCTGTTCTAGATTCCATGCTATCCTGGTATGACAGTACAGCAAGTAATAGAGACAGAGATTCCTAACCTAATCAATAAATCATATCTAGTGTACCAGTTCCCTAGTAAAGCACTCTTGAATCCCGAGAAAGAAGCAAGTGTGTTACAAGGGCAGGAGATTTGGATTGAACTAGCCAGAATGCATAGTCCAGGTATGCAATTTGCCAAAACTGTATTTGTAATGTTGACATATTTGTGTTTTCACGGTCTGTCTGTCTGTCTGTTTGTCTATCTATCTGTTTGTCTATCTGTCTGTCTGTCTGTCTGTCTATCTGTCTGTCTGTCTGTCGGTCTATCTGTTTGTCTATCTGTCTGTTTGTCTGTTTGTCTATCTATCTGTTTGTCTATCTGTCTATCTATCTGTTTGTCTATCTGTCTGTCTGTCTATCTGTCTATCTATCTGTTTGTCTATCTGTCTATCTATCTGTCTATCTATCTGTTTGTCTATCTGTCTATCTATCTGTTTGTCTATCTGTTTGTCTATCTGTCTGTCTGTCTGTCTGTCTATCTGTCTCTCTCATAATTAATTTCATATCATCTTTGTTGTTGCTTTTTAATTTGTTTGTCCGATCGTCGTACACATCAAATATATTTATTGCTCTTTGTTCTGTTATTCATCACATTCCTCACATTCCATCATCTCTACCCACTCTTCTGTGTATGTGCGGTCATTCTTTACATATCATGTGCTTATTTTTCCAGTCGTGTTTTTAGAATTTAGCGTTCCTTTGTAGATACATTACTGTCTGTTCACATTCATGATGTCCTGATGTGGTGACTTTATATGTACTATAGTGTATAGTTTAATATCATAAGGTTAATACATGATTATATTGTAACTCAATAACTTATATGTACTATAGTGTATAGTTTAATATCATAAGGTTAATACATGATTATACTGTAACTCAATAACTTATATGTACTATAGTGTATAGTTTAATATCATAAGGTTAATACATGATTATACTGTAACTTAATAATGAAGCAATGGATTGAAATTTGACACTCACAAAAAAGAACGGGAAGGACTATTATATGAAAATTGTGCAGGTAAAAAGATTGTTGGACATTTCCTGAGGTCATGGTGAATGTGAATGACCTCATTTTTAGAAAGCCATTGTGGCTTTTAGTTAACTAAACTTTGTATGTCTATTGTAATAACAATGGGCACTTATACATGTAGTTATCTTTTTAGTAAACATGTTATGATTGATAAACTAGTTGTACTATAACTACAACTAAACATTTTCAGTTATGTCATACTCAAACAACACTAGTACTACATCACTAGTTTATGTATACATGTGTGTGTATAAATAGATCAATAGATCAATACTGATAGTTAAGATATGGTTTCATAATCCCATATTGAACCGGGTCAGGCTGATGGTTTTCACGTGTCAAAAATGACTTCTGTTTAATGACAGTTAACTGATGAAATACCTGTACTAATTGAACTATAATGTTGTGACACAGTGCTATGTACATATATGTATGTATGTATGTATGTATTTGTGTATGTATGTATGTATGTATGTATGTATGTATGTATGTATATACTATATGTATGTATGTATGTATGTACATGTATGTGTATACATGTATGTATGTATGTATGTATATATGTATGTACATGTATGTATGTATGTATGTATCTATATACTATATGTATGTATGTATTTGTATGTACATGTATGTGTGTACATGTATGTATGTATGTATGTATGTTGTATGTATATGTATGTACATGTATGTGTGTACATGTATGTGTTTAGGTACATATATAATGTGGATGGTATGTGTGTGTGTATTATATATAGTAATAGTTACATTAGTATAAACACCGAATTATTATATAACAAAATATATTATAATATGATTATGTTGTCATGTATAGCTGTAACATATTTCATAATCTCCCTCTTGTTTACAAACTTCTCCTCATCATTTTGCATTCTTTGTATGTCCTGATATCCATATATGGTAATAATGTATGTACACATATGATTATAGATCCTTTCAAATTATAATTTGCTTGCTAGATGAAAACACTCCATTTTGTTATCAACAGAAATATTTAATCATCTCTATTATAATTATAATTAATAATAATTAAATACAAATATTATATAATACGTAAACATCTTATCCAGTTGTATAAACCAGTATTTACACTCCCTCTTATTCTGTGTTTACCGCAAGCCCTGTTTATAATCGTGTAGTTACCATGGCAACATGCATCTGTAGTGGTGTTTTTTATAAGCTCATATGGTACACCATTGGCCCACATAATACAATCCGGCCATATCCTGGTAAATCTGTTTCATTGTATCTTGCTGCAGTAGAGGGTTCGAATCATATTTTAGTGTATTCACCGGCAGTTGGTTTTGTGTCCAGTGAGCTTCTTATGTGGCACTGCAAGTTCTCTTTTTGGACCAGATGGTGCAGTTAATTATGATTATATTATCACTAACAGCATTAACTCTTTGTTAATTGGCTCAAGATGTATTCCCAATGGTGCACACACTAACCATTGTTGAGCCAATTTGGCCCATGCTTCAAAATGTATCAAGTAATTTTTTGTTCCTCTGTTATTAAAAAAAGAAGTTTCCATTTTGTATTATTGATTATCAATGAATTAAGAAGGGTACAGCACCTTGCTACAGAGAACTCTGCATGTGACTTACATGTGATGTAGAGGTTAAAATCACCTGACTGGAAATCAGGATTCTTGAGTTGTTATTACAATATGATATTGTAAACATGTTATTAATAAAAATAATAGTTTTGTTATTATTGATAATAATGTAATTATTTCATATAAACATGTTATTCGTTAGTACATCACACGTAATTAATATGATTTCTATATATATATATGTTTGTATCTGTATGTACGTGTTAGTGATTATGTGTTACATGTGACAGTTTATTCTATGTATGTATCTATGTATCTATGTATATATCTATCTATCTATCTATCTATCTATCTATTATCTATCTATCTATCTACATGTATCTATCTAATATGTGTTACATGTGATAGTTTATTCAGTATATGAGTGGGTATGTTGCTCAGTAGTAATCAAATTAAATTCTTATCAATTTTTACATGTTGTTAAAACGCGGTACAGTCATTTGCGTGCACTGTGGCTTATGAAACATTTCCATAACTTTAGTCTGAATCTTTTTACCTTTGTCATTTTCATATAATTATCCTTCCTGTTCTCTTTTGTGTATGTCAAATTTCAGCTTCGTTATTGATTAACCTTATGACGTTAAACTATACACTATAGTACATATAAGTTATTGAGTTACAGTATAATCATGTATTAACCTTATGACATTAAACTATACACTATAGTACATATAAGTTATTGAGTTATAGTATAATCATGTATTAACCTTATGACATTAAACTATACACTATAGTACATATAAGTTATTGAGTTATAGTATAATCATGTATTAACCTTATGACATTAAACTATACACTATAGTACATATAAGTTATTGAGTTACAGTATAATCATGTATTAACCTTATGATATTAAACTATACACTATAGTACATATAAGTTATTGAGTTACAGTATAATCATGTATTAACCTTATGATATTAAACTATACACTATAGTACATATGAATGTGAACATAGAATTTTGTATATTATTCTTTTTTCTAATGCTACTCGACTTGTTCATCTTAACCATTCTCTCTCATGTCACCACTTCTCCTCCTCCTCTCCCCACTCATCATCCCTCCCCACTCTCTCCTTTTTAACCTCTGTGTCTTCTCCGTTCATCCTCCAATTACCTTCTCCTTTCCTCTGATATCAACAGAAGAAGCTAATGACCAGAGATTTGCCGTAGTCAAAGAACTCTATCGAACAGAGGATGCTTATTTAGAACACTTAAGAAACATTTTCGATGTATACATGGAACCATTGAGGTAATCATGATGTCATCACTACATTATAGTTACCTTGGTTACGTACATGGTTACCTTGGTTACGTACATGGTTACCTTGGTTGTGGGAATTTAATGAACTTAATTTTGGTAGTCAGGTGCTCACTAGTTCCTATGGGACGTTGGTATCCAGGAAGTTGGTGTGTGGTGTTAAAATTGTATTTAAATGTTTAATTTCCTTTTGGTTTGGCAAAAGAAATAATTATTCATAACACTGAATTGGTTATTATTAGTCATACTGTAACCATGGTTACAGTGTCTATGGTAACAACAGGACTCATTTTTGTAATAAGAAGAAACGTTTTTGCAAGGCAATCACAATGCATTCATATACTTATATAATGAAACAAAAGACTTTTAGATTCTACATATGTGTCTATCTATCTATCTATCTATCTATCTATTTATCTATCTATCTATCTATCTATCTGTCTATCTATCTATCTATCTATCTATCTATCTATCTATCTATCTATCTATCTCTATAGGAACTGGGGTATGCCACAGTCTGATATGAATACATTGTTTTTATCTCTTAGTAGGTTGTGTGATTTATTAATGAATTTCTTCTCTGAAGTAAGTGGATAGACAGACTGATTAAACATATCACTACATAAGTACATATATACATACATACATACATACATACATACATACATACAGTCTTGACCATTATAACGATTTTTATTTTCTTATAGCTTGAGTTAGCTGTAAAGTCATGGAATACTCGTACCACTCTGATTGGAGGGATCTTCAAACAATATCACTCATTTTGGGACATGTACATTGAATATGCACAGAATTACACTATAGCCATGAGGTATATAGTTAATTAATAATTATTAATAAAATATTAGGCACTATATATCTACCTGTCTATCTATCTATCTATCTATCTCTCTATCTATCTATCTATCTCTATCTGTCTATCTATCTATCTATCTCTCTATCTATCTATCTATCTCTATCTGTCTATCTATCTATCTATCTATCTCTGTCTTTCTATCTATCTACCTATCTATCTATCTTTCTATCTATCTATCTATTTTTGTATTATTTACCTAATCTCTATTCCGATTGTAGACTACTTAAACAAAAGCGTACGGATGAATCATTCACTCGATTTCTGGACATCAAACGAGGAGCTGCTATGCATACATTGGAATCACTTATGCTCCTTCCTGTAAGACACACCCTCTAAACTAAGCATTCCTCTTTTAGTTCACCCATTTTTATCCCCTTTCTTCAGGTCCAGAGATTAACTGATTATCATCGCTATCTCTCTCAACTACTCAGTCTCACCTCCAGAGATCATAGAGATTATCAAGACATCAGGCTAACTGTAGCAAGAACAGAACAGGTGAGTTATATTGATCAATAAAATTAATGATGATAATATCAGGCATGGATGAATGAATAGATGGATGATTGTCTGAATCTTGCAACATCTCCTCTTCTTTGTCTACTTCAGATCAATCAAGCTCGTGCAGATGAACTGGTTTATTTACAGAACGAGTCCAAACTTGAACAAGTCCAACTACAATTTCCAAGCGATAATCTTTTCCTTACACAAACACTGGATGTGATTGATGTAAGAATATAACATTAATAATATTCTGACAGATGGACAAATAAATATAATTATATATAATATTATTATTTGTGTCCTATACAGGCCAGTACTCCCAAAAGATCTAAAAGTGTAATTCAGCCTCCAATTCCAGGAGGGAAGACATTTAACACTGGATCATCTCTGAAATATAGCAAGACCAGGTACACACACACACAAACACACATGTATACACACATGTATACACACACGCGCGTGCGCGCATATACACCATTATAAATGTGCTGAAGGAGACTCTCGTGTGTTATAACTCAATCTTATATCATCCCTATATTTTCTCCCAGCATGCATTGCTTTCCTGTGAGTGATACAGACTCCATTGATAGTTCAGGAAGTAGAAAGAATCTTCGAATGTATGTACAAGAAGGTCCTGTGAAGCTTCTTGTGGTAAGTATTGACTGAGTAGTCACAGAATTGTCATGTGATTATCATGTGATCTGTTATAGATGAACAAGCAACTTGTGCAGGAGAGGTATCTGTTCCTTTTCAGTGATTTGTTACTACTGGCAAAACCAGCTAACAAAGCAAGGTTTGAAGTCATCTATCTATCTATCTATCTATCTATCTATCTATCTATCTATCTATCTATCTATCTATCTATCTATCTATCTATCTATCTATCTATCTATCTATCTATCTATCTATCTATCTATCTATCTATCTATCTATCTATTTATCTATCTATCTATCTATCTATCTATCTATCTATCTATCTATCTATCTATCTATCCATCCATCTATCTATGTTGTATCTATCTATCTGTCTATCTATCTATCTATCTATCTATCTATCCATCCATCTATCTATGTTGTATCTATCTATCTGTCTATCTATCTATCTATCTATCTATCTATCTATCTATCTATCTATCTATCTATCTATCTATCTATCTATCTATCTATCTATCTATCTATCTATCTATCTATCCATCCATCCATCCATCCATCCATCCATCCATCCATCCATCCATCCATCCATCTATCTATCTATCTATCTATCCATCCATCTATCTATCTGTCTGTCTATATTCTATCTATCTATTTCTCTTTGTATATCCGTTTATTTAATATAATTATTATATTTTAATATGATAATAATACTTTTATTTTTAGTGTAGTTTGTGAAATTTTAATTACAATTATAAATTAATATTAGGCTTAAAAGAGTTTTAGTAGCCATTATTGGCCTATGTTCATTTTGATTACAGTAGATGTGTGGTTTTGTTATTGTTAACTAAATATCGTATTGTCTTAGTGAAAGAGGTTATGACTCATTCCTTAATGTATCACAGAACACATCAACACAGATGTTATAGATTGAAGAATCGTCTTCGTTTGGGAGAAATGTGGTTATCGGAATGTACTAATGAATATGTACTTTCAAATCATCAATGTGATTCATCATTCATTATTGGATGGCCTCTTACCAACTGCATAGCAATGTTTAGGTATGGAGAATGGATAATGGTATAATTGATAATGGTACAATGGTATAACGGATAATGGTATAATTGATAATGGTACAATGGTATAATGGATAATGGTATAATTGATAATGGTATAATGGATAATGGTATAATGGATAATGGTACAATAGTATAATGGTGATTGATAATAGTACAATGGTATAATGGATAATGGATAATGGTATAATGGTATAATGGTGATTGATAATAGTACAATGGTATAATGGATAATGGATAATGGTATAATGGTATAATGGTGATTGATAATAGTACAATGGTATAATGGTATAATGGTGATTGATAATAGTACAATGGTATAATGGATAATGGTATAATGGATAATCAGTTGATAGCAATGCAAAAGATAATGTAATGGTAAAGAGATATTGTACCACTTCTTGGATGTCAAATTTTAATCAAAATGGTCACATGATGATCACATGATATTGTTTACAAGTTAAATTACTTAAATTCTACGGTAATGGTTGAGTAGTACCAAGTCATTAGTAGCATTTTTCAAATTTTCCTGTAGCACTATAGCGGAAAAGTTGTTGTGGTTCAATCATATATCGAAGTAAGTTTTAAAAAATATTTCCATCACGATTATTTAAAAATATATTTTCTTATGTTATAAATAGAAATATTCAAATGCAACGAAAACTATGTCTCTCAGATGCTATATCAATACGCATATCTAATTCAACTACAAGTACAATAGTGAGTCCTCTCCATATTCATACTTACATATACCTGATCATCCCTCTCTCTCTCTCTCTCTCTGTCTCTCTCTGTCTCTCTCTGTCTCTCTCTTTCTCTCATTCTTTCTCTCTCTCTGTCTCTCTCTCTCTGTCTCTCTCTGTCTCTCTCTTTCTCTCATTCTTTCTCTCTCTCTGTCTCTCTCTCTCTCTCTCTCTGTCTCTCTGTCTCTCTCTGTCTCTCTGTCTCTCTGTCTCTCTAGAATGTAATACCCGATTTCATGCAAGTTAATGTTTCTGACCAAGCAACCGATGTCATTAAAAATGCTTTGGATTATTTCAATATTACTGTACGTCCAATCTGTCTGTTTGTTTGTCTGCCCATCATCAATTCTATCCTAACAGGAACCACCAGACGAGTTTCAGCTGTGTGTTAAACTTGCCAAAGAAGACAAAGAAGAGTTTTTACATGGTATAGTAAAACATACCTTACATGTAGTGATCTAAATAGAATTTTAAGAGAATACTAAAATGCTCATAGATATTACTACTGATCCAAACCACTTTACAATCCTTGCAAAGACATACTCTAGAAACAGTTTCAGCCCAGTCTGAAAATGAGCACCAAGGCTATTATAGTTTAGTGTTCAATTATAGAATTTTAAATAAATGCTCATGGCTTTAACAGATAATTAAACTACTTTGTGATTAAAACAACACTATTCAATTCCTCTGCAACTCTATTATTATTCTGTTCTCTTCACAATATCTATTTCTTGTTAGGTTTTGAATGTCCATTTGCTATTCAGAGTCACCACAACAGACAACAGATAGATCTAAGTGGTGACATGAGACCACAGCAACTGGAGTTTGTCATCAGAAGAAAATCATCAAATCCAGGTAATGATAGATGGCTAAGTGAATAGTGAGGTGAATGAACCCAGGTCACTAGCTAGGGACTGAACCCAGGGTCAGTAGCTAGGGGTTGAACCCAGGTCACTAGCTGGAGGGACTGAACCTAGGGTCACTAGCTCTAGTTACCATGCTCTGATCACTGAGCTACAATAACAGCTACTAGCTCTTCACAATCTAGGGACTGAACCCAGGTCACTAGCTAGGGACTGAACCCAGGGTCACTAGCTACAATAACAGCTACTAGCTCTTCACAATCTAGGGACTGAACCCAGGTCACTAGCTAGGGACTGAACCCAGGGTCACTAGCTACAATAACAGCTACTAGCTCTTCACAATCTAGGGACTGAACCCAGGTCACTAGCTAGGGACTGAACCCAGGGTCACTAGCTACAATAACAGCTACTAGCTCTTCACAATCTTGTATTTTATATTTGTATCTCTCTGCAGTATCCCAGTCATCAAGACACAGTCATACTTTCTTCAATTTTAAGAAATCAAGAAACAAAATAAAAAAAGGAAAAGACAAGATTGTGAAGGATGAAAAGTGAGTGATAATTGATCCTGGTTCCAATTCCTGAGACAATAGCCTGGTTCCAAATCCATAGAAATTAAATAGCTCGGTTCCAAATACATACACAATATACTGGTTCCTAAACCATTAGCCTGGTTCCAAACCTCTATTCATTTTATTAAAATATTTTGTTTTTTTGTTATTAGGATGTTTGGAGTGCCAATTGAAGACTTGATTACTAATAATCAACTACCAGAGAAGCTACAAGTTAGTTAAAATTGCTCTGTTGGTATCCAGGAAGTGAATGAAATACTCTTCCTGGATACCAAATACTCAACTCTGTCAGTATCCAGGAAGGGAACAAGATACTCTTCCTGGATACCAAATACATTTGGAATTATATTTAACTTTTAATAAATTGTTTCCAGGAAATTTTAATTAGATTATGGGTGGATGGACCGTCCACATTTGGTATCTTCAGGATCTCCGGAAATGTGAGAATGATCAGAGAGATCAGAGAATCCGTTGATGGACGTAAGCAACACTTGATACATGTATAATATAATATATAATTATTGTATATGTAAAACACTTTTTATAGAATACGGTTTTACTTATTAATAGAATATATATGGTATATTATTAATTTTATAGGGATACAAGTTGATTTCTCAGAAGTATCAATTCATGTCGTTGGAGCTCTTCTGAAGGTAAATAAAAATTCGATGGATTAAAACTTAATAACTCTATTGTGATTTCAATAAACAGGACCTGTTACGTAACATACCTGGAGGTATTCTTCCATCAGCTCGATATACAGAGTTTGTTGCTACTAATGACATTCCAGATTTAGAGACTAGAATTAAAAAAATAAGAGGGTGAGTTATAGTTCATTGGAATTTAACTCAGTTGAAGCATGAGCCAAATTGACAATGGAACGTGCCGTGCCGCCATTAGATAATATCTCAAGCCAATTAAGAATGAGTTATATTAGTGATAATAAAATATGTCGTCTGACCTGAAGCAGTCTCTTCAATGTGTCAAAACACTCCTCACCCTTTAAAAATAATATTGAACAAATACTTACCTTAAATTGGGTTATATCTGGTATCACGAGCACTGATTATATTGCACATTTCATTACAAAATTGCTCAATAATAACCACAAGCAAACACAAATATATATATATTTATTACTTTTTTTTTAGGGTATTATTGAAACTTCCTAAATCAAATCAAATCTTTCTTCATTACTTGCTACCATTACTACATCATATAAGCTTACATGAGGAAATAAATTCCATGGGCTCAACAAATTTAGCTATCTGTTTTGCTCCATCGCTTCTCGAGCCCGACTATTCTCTCTCTGTTATAAAGAACGAAGCTCCCACTCTTGTTGATTTTATGATAAAACATGCTATGGGTATCTTTAATGATGAACTCCCGGAACTATTTCGACAGCTTGTACCAGTAAGTGGCGACATCTCTGAGAGTGATAGAGAAGTGGAGAGAGTAGAGTTCATCCCGTTGAACGATATGGAGGATATGGAAACCTCTGAAGATGGCTTACGGAAGTTTTATCCTGGACATCAACGTAACATGAGTATGGATACATGTACATCAGCAAGTGAAGATTCGTTTGATGAGGAAGACAACAGACATAAATGCCTACCTCTTGTGCACACATCAAGTGACTCTAAAGTACCCGAAATTTTGAATTCTACTGGTAAAGTGATGTTGTTGAGCGATCGTAGTGGAGAGGTAAGCACCGGTATCGAGGGAGATATGTCCGATATGGACGAGGAAGAAGACGAAGTGAGTAATAAATGGGTTCGTCAAGATATTACCCATTCTCGTGCTAATTCTTTTGGCAACTCAAATCGTATCAGGCACAGTAGTGGGGATTCTACTGGGCGAAGAAAATCAATGTCGTCTCAGATTACAATGTCTTCTCATAAACGACATTACTCTCCGGAACTGTTAGGTACCCCTCCATCCCCTCGTATTCGAGGATCATCCCACAGCTCAGGATCACAAGGGTACTCACCCAAAATCCCGCATCACTTAGACCCATCGGAGTCAGAATCATTGGTCCTGAGTGGTCATAAATCAGAACCATCTTCAAACAGGCAAGGACACAAAAAAAGACGAAAACCAGGACACTCAAACTCTTTTTCAAAACCTTCAGATTTACGATATAATGAAGCACGTATACCTCAATCAACTTCTGCTTCCTTTTATGATTCTTATCTGATCCCATCTGAGAGATCACGAAGCCGAACTGTTGCTATTCCTGTCTCGCGTGCTCCACACCCTGAAGAACTGACAAAGTCTTTGGATCAATCGTTAATACGAACCAGTAATCAGTCAATCAGTAGTAGGACCTCAGGCTCCAGTACTGGGAGTCAGACTCAGTCCCGAGGTACCCAAACACAGATCAATCCTACGAGTGTACCATCATTAATATCCAACAGGTCAGGTGGATCTGCTGGAAGCCGCAGAAGTACTTCACCCGATCCCCTTTCCCAGTTGAGTGACATTCCTATGTCCAATATGAGCTCTGATGTAATTAAAAAATCCATTAGCAACAGATTTGGATTAACGGGAGACAATCGAACAACCAAACCTACATCCAGTAACATTAAGCATGATATATCCACTTCAACTCGTGGAGATAAGGAAATTGATGTGAATAGAGAGAGGGCGGGATCACTCGTTGAATATCCGTATCAAAAGTGTGCCCCACCGTATCAAGAAGACTACTGGAGCTCATCACATCAGCAAATGAAAAGGGTTGAGTCCGTAGAAACTACGATATCTTTTGATGATCGTCCTGAAGCTGAGAGACATTTGAATAGCCTTCCTCGTGTAAACCCAGATGAATTTAAAGAATCAAATACTTCGTCCAGTTCTCTTGGTCGCCGTGGTGTCTATGGGCACCCAGAAATGGTGCCACTTGGAGTTGGATACACTCCCGATACTGGATCTCGTTTGACAATAATTAGCGGAGGTTACAACTCAGATACAGAATCATCTCCTAGTAGGACACTTAATAGACTGGAGAAAAAATTACAAGAAGTGACTAGTCCTCAGACAACTCGTTCGTCTGTTCCTCATCGATATGCACGACCAAATAACACTAATTTAGACAGCCCCACAAGAAATGATAACTCTCGTGATATTATCAGACCCAAATCAACTGAAAACCTTCAGAAAATGCATATATTGTCTTCTTTAGATGAGTCCAAACCTCCAAAAGTAGAAACACGAGGTCGGTCATCAACTGTGAGTCATGGAGCATACACAGGCCATATGGACCCAACAACTGATGATAATTCTCCCGGTAGTAGCAGAAACAAAAGGAAATCAACTTACGAAGTGTATAAGAGTCAATTTGAGACCACTCCTCCTTTGAGAGAAAAGGTTTCAAATGTATCGAAAACTATTGACGTTGACACAAGAAAAACTCTTTCGACTTCTTTGGAAGTAAGATCTGAGAATCCTAGTAAAGTTATTCTTATACAAGATCGAAAAACAACACCTATTTCTACAAGACACTTAGGAACTCCATCGGATTCACTGAAATCTCGTTCAATGCCGGATAACACTAAGCGCTCCGTGACTAGAACCCTAACGACTGGACCAGCTGTAAAAACTATTAAAGTGATTCGTTACGAACTTCCAAAACCGAAAAAAATCAGAAGAATTAATTTACGTGCGTACAACTCCAATAAATAATCACATGTTTTAATAAATAATTGCTTAAAGCCACTTCTCCGTTTACGAGCATGTCTGTTAGTAATATTTATAGCTAAAATTAAATAAATTTAATATTATTATAATAAATTTTGTTCCAATAAAATGATACATCACATATCAATGTACTTGTGTATATTTGTATTGCTATATTGTTTAATATTATCTATGTTCATTCTGAAACTTTTGATCCTAAATTATAACATTATTTCGGTTGTGCGGGCAAGTTGCGAATCTTTATCTAAAACGTTGCTAAACTGACATAATAAGGTTAGTTGTATTATGATATAGGTTGTGCTGATTAAAAGGCTAAACGTGTATGTACTACCAACAACTGGTACAACCAGTATGTACAATGAGATGTATCATGCATGTACACGTACGTGGACGAATCGTAAACCAACATGTACTGTATCATATATCATACAACCAGTATGTACAGTGAGATGTACCACGTATGTACATGTACATGGACGAATCTTTATCATATAACCAGTATGTACAATCAGATGTATTATGTATGTACATGTACATGGATGAATCGTAAACCAACATGTACAGTGAGATGTACCATGTATGTACATGTACATGGACAAGTCTTTATCGTACAACCAGTATGTACAATGAGATGTATCATGTATGTACATGTACATGGACGAATCGTAAACCAACATGTACTATATCGTACAACCAGTATGTACAATGAGATGTATCATGTATGTACATGTACATGGACGAATCATAAACCAACATGTACTATATCATACAACCAGTATGTACAATGAGATGTACCAAGTATGTCAAAACATTAAAACAGGCTTCATACAACCTGTCGTCAGCATTACAGGGAACTACCAAACTATAATAAAATGCCTCCTGTAGTGGGGTCCATTGTCTACATGTTTTAGTCACCATGAATAGTGATTATAATACTTTTATTATATAATAATACATAAAATTAATAGAATCATACAGATTGGATATGCACAATAAAATTAATGAAGGATTGAATAAAAATAAAACAATAGAAAAAATTACTGTATACACATACACATTACACATAATGATTATCAACAATCGTCTGTTCCATTACTACCATAGGCTGAAATTCCAGAATCCAGGGAATTCAAATGAGTTGCATCTAGATGCCCACTCAGGAGATGAATAGCATTGGAATGAATCTTAGTATTGAACTGGCCTGAATTATCTGGAAGAGGAGAATCTTCCCCGCCTGAAAACTCTTGATCTATATGAATGCGAACATTTGCATTATTTTGAAACTCAGAAGATTGTAATAAACTATTGTCTTCAACTTTCAGGACGTGTCTGACCACTTCGGTTTTTTGAATGTCATCATCACTTTCCTCACTACTATACTTATCCGCCTCCTCCTCCTCCTCATCACTCTCCTTCATGTCACCATTCAGAAGTTTCCCTAATGATATCATATCTTGTATTCCTGGAGTTTCTTGAGGGCTGAACTGTTGATGAATCGATGATAAAGATGTACCAGCTCGACTATCCAGTGTATCAACTCCCCCAACATCACTAGTCACATCCTCACTGATATATGACCCCTCTTCGTCACTTTCATCAGAGCTACTTTGAAGTAAATGCTGGTTCATTTGCACTAAAAGGCTGTCAGTCATTGAAAGTTTATGATGTTCAGAAGAATACTTTGTCTCATGTTTCGTGGACTCTTCAGTTGTTACACTGGTGATTAGTTCATTAGTTTCTATAACAGATTGGACTTTGCGTTTTGACTTGACATGCTGAGCAAAGTATTCGGGGTTCACGCTAAACGGAGGTATGTCAAAATCTTCCAAGAGTTGGAAACCAGGAAAAACAGTCTCTACACTTGCCATCCATAGTTTTTGCACTTCAGGAGTGGAAAGAAAGTGCTCAAGAATTTGGTTACACTGAAGAGCTAACTCTGAACCAAACAGATTGCCTTTATCTTCCATTTTTTGCCTGGCTAAAATTCTTTTCTTTAATTGTTGAAGCCAATCAGCGCCATCCTCATCTATGCTCTCGTATATATTATTATGACCTGTACTGCTCTTTTGTTTGGTAGGACTGCGAATGTGAGGTTCAGATCTTCTTTGTTTGTGTGGATAAGGTGGAAGAGGTCTCACAATCATACTTTGCATAGACATTTGACGAGGTACATATCGTCCAGTGAGGATAGGAGATCCAGAAGGAGATTCTTCTATAACTGTTTCAATCCCAGAGATTGTAGATTTTGCAGATGAGATCGATACATTCGAAACTCTTGGAATTCGTGACGGAGAATCTACAGAAGTAGTTCTACGAGGAGAGCTAGATATAGCACTAGTATCCATCTCTGATTTAGATGTGGTAAACTGTAGCCGTTTCATAATACCCACTTTTCCAGGACTTGTCTCAAGGAGATCTTCAATGCTTCCTCCAGACTTCATTGTAAGGTAAGCATCATCATCATTTGCAGGAATACTAGCGTATAAGCCCTCTTGTTTTTGTTGTGAAGTGATATTTACATACTCCTCTCCTAAAGAAGTTGTGCCACTATTATACCTGTTTCTTGAAAGAGTTGATGAAGTCTCGTCACTTTCTTTCCTGTGGACAGAATCTGAGATAGGGCTAAATAGTGGGCTTACTTCATCAACTTCTGCAAACGGTCCACTGATTACTGAGGTATTGTCATTTACAGATTGTTCATCTTGTAAAACACGTCCTGAATCTACAAAATCAAGGGAGCTCTGTCCAGGAGGACTTAAAAATGGGCTAATTAATATCGGACTATTGGAACGTAATCTCAGTGCTGAAGGAGGTGGAGAATTTCGAATACGCGATTTAACACCTGGTGGTGACATCAGAACTGTGGAAAAAAATAGTATTGGAAATCAAAGATACATTAAATTAGACACTATACCATTCACATGTAAAGCAAGTACACACTTTCAGTAGGTGTGGTTAATACACTGGTAAGTAGGCTTCTAAGTACACACTACCAGTAGGTGTGGTTAATACACTGGTAAGTAGGCTTCTAAGTACACAATACATTAGGTGTGGTTAATACACTTGAACAAGTGTGCACTTAGAAGGCTTTACAATGATTAACGGCGGTTATTAATGTGTAAAGCCTTCTAAGTGCACTACGGTTTGTGGTTATTAATGTGTAAAGCCTTTTAAGTGAACTCTTCAACAAGGGTGTGGTTATTAATGTGTACAAAGCCTTTTAAGTGCACTCTTCAACAAGGTGTGTGGTTATTAATGTGTGTAAAGCCTTCTAAGTGAACCTTCAACAAGGGTGTGGTTATTAATGTGTGTAAAGCCTTTTAAGTGCACTCTTCAACAAGGTGTGTGGTTATTAATGTGTGTAAAGCCTTCTAAGTGAACTCTTCAACAAGGGTGTGGTTATTAATGTGTGTAAAGCCTTTTAAGTGCACTCTTCAACAAGGTGTGTGGTTATTAATGTGTGTAAAGCCTTCTAAGTGAACTCTTCAACAAGGGTGTGGTTATTAATGTGTGTAAAGCCTTCTAAGTGAACTCTTCAACAAGGGTGTGGTTATTAATGTGTGTAAAGCCTTTTAAGTGCACTCTTCAACAAGGTGTGTTGCATGTAAAGCCTTCTAAGTGCACTATTCAACAAGGTGTGTGGTTGTTAATGCGCGTAAAGCCTTCTAAGTGCACTCTTCAACAAGGTTTGTGGTTATTACTGGTGCGTAAAGCCTTATAAGTGCACACTTCCATAAAGAGGCCACTAAGTGCGTACTCATAAGGAGGTTTTACACTAAGACATTATTAATAATGGGTGGTTATTATAAAGTGCAGACTTGCCCAAGATGTGGAGTGTGCACTTAGAATGGCTTACACACATTGTGAAAGTGTGCACTTGTAAGGCTTTACACTGGTTATTAATGGTGCATAAAGCCTTCTAAGTGATCACTTCTACAAGTATGGAAAGCATAATTGTGGCTACAACAGCCTACACTGTACATATGGGTTATTAGCTTTGATTATTAACTTATTAGTGGTATGCGGACATTATGACATGATATCCAAGTGAAAAATGGACATTATCACATGATATACATGTCAAAAGGCACATTTGTTGATGGTAACTATAATATGTATTCATTTTGAAACAAAACTCAATTAATTTGGTATCCAATTGGAGCGTCTTTCTTCCAAAACAAAATGGCCGAAATAAACATGATTTAAATACACCTGTTTGAGTTCACACCAGACTCATATATCTATAATACAATTTCAAATTAGTTCTCAAAGTCTAATTTTCAGTCAATTTAATAAATGATAAGCAATTTGTTTTTACCTGTTTCACGTAGATTTGGTATAGATCCACTTTCAAAATGGCTGCTAAAGATTTTACCAGATTTTTCTCTAAAAGAGTGAGTTCTTTCAAGTGATGATTGTTGATTCATAAAACCTTCCGGAAGTGATGGGTGTGGGCGTGGCTTAGGTATTCTCATGGAAAAGTAGTTTCTAGGGCCCTTACGAGAGCTATATTCAGTTATAGCTTGTTGGATTTGAATTGGTTGAAGGTAAGGCGAAGCTTCAAGATCAGTGACAGAATATCCACTTGGAACTAGAGTTCCCTCCTCTGCAATGGTACTGTTGCTATGTAAACAGTCCATAGAGTTAGATAGCCTTCTTCTCCTCTCAAATGTCCCAGTACTAGTTTCGCTGATAGTATCATCAAGATCGGGTTGAGATGTTGTAAGTGAAGAATCACGGGAGAGACGACTTCTTGGTGAGTAAAATTGGTCAGGAATAGGTAATGGAGGAAGAGTCCGATTCCTGTATCTCACACTAGAGGAACGATCAGGGATATGGATGGGTGGGAATGTGGATAAGAATTCCGAAGAACGATTGAGTTTACTAGTCATCGAACCTTGAGAAGTGTTTGTAGGAGAAAATCCGCCAAGAGTTTTGTTAGATAAAATTTGATTGGAGTCGGAAGAAACAGTTGGGATGCTACTAGTGGGAGGAGGTGGAGGAGGAGGAGGAGACATGCTGACTGATTTCATTTTATGAGTTGGAGAGTTGACAGGATCGGGAGGTAGGATGTTCGGTGTTAGAGAAGGGCTAAGGGATGACGAACGTGGAGTTGATGGAGATTGAGATGATGATGTCTTTACTGGAGTGTCATTTGAAGGAAGACTTGGAGTATAAACGAATTCATATAGACCATCATTACTGTATGGATAAAACAGGTAGGTGTGGGGTTAATTGACTATGATATAAACAACAGATAGATAGATGGATAGATAGATAGATAGATATATAGATAGATAAATCAATAGATAAACAGATATATAGATAGAGATAGAGACCGACAGACAGACAGATAGTTAGGTAGATAGATAGATAGATTGATAGACATATAGATATATAGATATAGATGGATAGATAGATAAATAGATAGATAGATAGATAGATAGACACTAGATAGATAGATAGATAAATAGATAGATAAATAGATGGATAGATGACACATTACTATAATATTCAGATAGTATAAGTACATACATGTACATGTAACATCGACATAATTATGCATTCTATATTTATGAGATATTTGATACATATTAACAGGAATTTGCACAAAGGAGTGCCTTACTATATAAGCACATGCTGTTTAGTTTTATGAACCCTATAAGGAAGTTAATGTGGGCATGCTCACAATCTCTATACACACCTATGAAGTAATCAGTCTGGTAATTCAGGATTTATCACACTTTAATACTCTAACCTTCACATTATCGTTATGACTACATTATTAAAAACATATTCATAGATATTTAACAATGTCACAGGCCAGGTACTAATGTACACTGAGCCAATTACGTTTGGGAATGAGACCTGAAATTCTCTACACTGTCACAAGTCAGGTACTAATGTACTCTGAGGCAATTAGGTTTGGGAATTTCTCAACAATATCACAAGTCAGGTACTAATGTACACTGAGCCAATTAGGTTTGGGAATGAGACCTGAAATGCTAAATATCTCAACAACATCATGAGTCAGGTACTAATGTACACTGTAGGTTTGGGAATGAGACCTGATATGCTAAATCTCTCAACAACATCAAAGATCAGATACTGAAGTACAACGTCTGAGCCAATAGATCAGGTACTAATGTAAACTGAGACAATTATGTTTCAGAATGACATTGGAAATGTTAAATCTCTCAACAATGTCACAGGTCAGGTACTAATGTACACTGAGATTTGGGAGCGAGGCCAGACAGCTCTTGATTATGACCAAGTTTGGAAAAAGAATGTGATGCTATACTACAATGTGTAGGCTGATATTTCACACTAGCAATAACTGAAATAATTTTATTCATTGTTATGTCAGTATCAACTATTTTAAATATTTGTCATTCACAACGATAATGTTACATCACAACATAACAGTAAGCACATAGAATGACAGCCCAGTGTATTCAATCCACAGTATCACACAAAAGTAGATAAATTGTTAAAAATTGGTATTCGTAGTTGCTGTATGGACAGCCATTTTTGAACCATCACTCAAGTATACACTGCAGTTATTTATGTTAAACCACAGGATATGATATCAGTCCAGATAATGAACAAAATACAAATCATGTATTTATTGTGAACTATGAATATCATTACCAGATGCACAACAATATACGTAAACTATAAATAAGTAGTCAGCATTGTGTTAATTTAATTGTGCTAATTTTAGTAACAAAATTAATAATGACATCATTGCATAAATTTTAGTTAATTATTAGTTACGTTCTATGTTCATTTTTGTAACAATGTTCTGTAAAGTATATGTCACATAATGACAAGAGAAATGTGTGTAGGACGACCATATATAATGCTATCAAATTCCAAATAATAAAGACTGGTATGATTCAGTATTGATATTTAAAATACATGTCCAATTATACATACATACATACATACGCATGTACGTACATACGTACATAAATACATACATACATACATGTATATATAAATACATATACACATTCACACATGCGTATGTCAAGACAGACAATGTATATAGTACATACATACATACATACGCACATACGTACGTACGTACATACATACATACATACATATATACATACACACATTCACACATGCGTATGTCAAGACAGACAATGTATATATAGTACATACATACATACATACATTAGTGTTGTTTTAGTTAACTTTATAATTATAAGTGTAACTAAAACCCCTTTTAGTAAGGCATTATGACATTTAGTCAATAAAACCAGAACTAAATTACAGATCAACTGGCCTAATAGTGGGCATTTCAAGTTAGTTATTTAAAAATAAAACATTGCTTAATATTACCTTAGTTAATTACTACAAAGTTTGAGAAACCAAGCAAATTCAAGATAACATACATACATACATATATACATACATACATGCATGCATACATACATACATACATACATACATACATACATACATACATACATACGATATAAGTGTAATATCCACTTAATGATAAAAGTGGTTAGTACAGTTTTGACTGTAGGAGCACCTGTAATATGATTAAATATGGCTTCATTATTACCAAAAACCACTTGAAAGTGAAGTGTAGGATCCATATACAACTCATAGCATAATATTGTTAAATAATAGTGAAAATCTTTTCTTTAAGTGTGTGTATGTTTCCCTCAGGATTTAGTATAATTATGAAGCTATAAAAATGGAGACACTAGCTATAACTCCATCAAAGTCTTGTTCAAAAATGCTTTGTATAGCTATGTATGTAGCAAAAATGGTCATTCTTACACATATATATTTTCACAGCATGTCTGTTAATGAGAACCAATACAATAAATACTAAATTATCAGTTACTAATCATGGAAAGTTTACCAAAGCTCCTTGTGTGGATGGTGTCATGATATGGACAATTAATATATTAGTGGTTAGTTTAGGTACATTAATCAGCAGGCTTTATGTCTAGCATCATAATTATATATCGTATACGTTCTCTGAAAACAAGGTAAATGCTACCTAATTAAGCTACCTGATGATGTAATACAGGAACACTATATATACATAAACAGCTGGTGGAAAGTGTAAACAATAGCTTATATAGTACAGGAAGGAACCATCTTGGTAGAGGTATCAGCATTATGGGAAGTGAGTGCCCTTGGAGCTATCCTCTCTCTGTCTCTTTCTCTCTCTCTGCCGATCTTTCTCTCTGTCTCTGTTTCTCCCTATCTCAGCCTGTTTATATTGCGAAATATGAAATATTAATTGCGAGTTCATAGAATTTTTATTACTTAATTTACACTCAACTAAACTGCATTTTTAAAATTGTTCTATTACAATAGAATCCACTAAATATATTGATATACAAACAAAACCACCTAAAAATTTTAATCTTTTGTTGGCCAATTTCAATACAATTTCTAAAAAATTTCAAAATTATGAATATCTGTGGTTTCAATATAAGACTAATAAAATAATTATTAACCCTTTCTTTGTGAAATACACTTGACACAAGACTGACATACTATAGACAGGTGTGAGTCACAATGCATGAGTAAACAAACACTGCTGAAAGTGAAGTAAGTTATGATATCAATGACTTGTATCACCCACCAAAATATTTTGGAGGAGTATTATTACGATGAGAATGTTGAGAGGATGTCAGCACACAAGCAAGTTAGTCTTAATTATGTTTCTTAGTAATGCGTTACTTAAACATCCTAAACTAACTATAGTTAACTCAACATGGAAATTGGCAAACACTAATTAGCTAACTGACTTTAAACATTACCCTTTTATTTTTATAATCACTACATGATGGTCCCACTTGACGTCACAAATATGTACATATATAAATTACTTAGGAATGATTAACAGTCATTTCTCATATACCATAATTCTTCCTCTATCATTAATGTTTATGAGCGGCTATTGACAGTATTAACCTTATGACATTAAACTATACACTATAGTACATTAACAGTATTAAATTATAGCATATTCATGTACTTACGTTAAGTCTGGATGAGCACTAAATGCTTCTAAAAGTTTACTCTGGAAACCACGAGAATCGTCTTGTTTCATCTTGTGTCTTTCTCCATACTTACCTCTCATTTCTTGCACCTTAATCTCCATCAGTCGTTGACAGAAAATCTTCTTTGCTTGTTCAATCCCCATTACCTCTACTGCTTGTTGACATGAGCTATCCATTTGTAGGTATGGCCATACGTCACTCCACTCACTAGAAAAAGTATTTACTTTCTCTTTTATTAGTCTATTAAACGTTAAAACAGCATATGTTTCATCCTTCCCTCTGGATTTGAGGACAGCTTCGTACGAAGAACCAAGTAGAATAGGTGAGTGCTTAACAGATTTTGAAAGTATTCTCTTTTTGTGACTTCCGACAATGTAATAAAATGCTTCGTCAACATTGACAGCTTCTTTAGCCGAGGTTTCAATGAAGGGTACTGGTTTCTTGGGGTTGATGCTTGCAGCTAGATTTGCAGCGAGTTGAATTCTTCCTTTTGATACTTGATCGCATTTGGTACAAGCGAGAACAACTTTCCGTTTTGTTTTCAATAGCTCTTTAATTAGCTTTGTGAGGAAATCGACTTGTATTTTAATATCATGTCCTTGCAATGTAGGATCAAAGAGACATATAAACCCACTAACTCCTTTCCCTTCACTAAATTCATTATTGGGAAACAATTGTGTTGCTCTAGACCGTAATGGATTGGAACGTAGAGAGCTTGGAATAGCATATTCTTCTTCTTCATGCAGTTTGTATGCTACCTTCCCTCTGGAGATAAAATGAGTCGAACATGCTCTTGTAGTGTACCCACATTCTGAATGGAAAGACTGCATTGTATTTCTGTCATCAATTTTGTAAAACTCGGTTTGTTCGACAACTTGGAAACGAGTCTTGGTTCCATCTGGCTGTCTTTTAGTAGCTGCTCCCCAGTACAAGAAATGGTCGCCATTGTAAATCGGATTGTCTTTCCACGTTTCTTCATTCAGTTGTGAGTTATGTTGAAGACTGAATGTATCAGGCCGAACAAATCGGTTACAGAAACACGATTTACCGACTCCTTCTCCGCTGCTCGTTAATACACATCGAGGACAACCGACAACTACAACTCTGTGCACTTTCAGAGCCATGAAGTGTTAGCAGGAATGCATATAGATGGAAAGTGCCGCATGTGGTTGTTCTGATACCTATACACTTCCTGTCGAAACCATTATAAAAATGTAATTTAAGCTGTGCAAACTTGATAACATTTTATTTAAAAATAATTTATACAATAGCAATGATAAATTAAAGGGCACACATATGCATACAAGAACATATTTACTTAATTAAATAACATCCAAATATCCAGGATAACTCTGTGGTGTCCAGTTTGGTCGAGGTATGCTCCGAGGTGGTAATTTAGGCTTCAATTTGGGAACTATTTTCTCTAAGCTACGTTCTGGACTTTGAAATTTCTGACCAGTCTCGTGATCAGTTTCATCAGGAGGTATGGGTTTTGTTGAAGTGTCTGCTTCCGAAAAACTTTTGTGTCTCTGTTTCAAAGGTAAAGCTGGCTTTTGGTCCACCGGGGATACAACATCACCAGATGAAGATCGGGAACATTCAAGAGGAATATCTTGTCGGTATCGTAAATTGTAATATATATCATCCATCGATCCATGTCGATGTAACCGATTTAGTAGGGTATCTTTCGATGATTGAATTATAGCCTCGGCATTTTCGTAATCACATTCAGGAATATTACTAGACATATTCACGTATTCATCCACCTCATCTGGTATTGGAGGGGGTGGAGATTTAAATTGTCGTTGCACAGGAATATTTCGTGGAGGTAGGTGCTGATTTTTCCTGGGCAGTAATTTCAGTATGCCTCTTCTTAGATCTGGGTAGTCGTATTCTAAATCATGATAGCGATTGTTGTAAGATGGACGTGAAATTTCCCAATCTTCTGTTCTCTCATATCCCTGGTCATCAGTTGTATCTTCGATGTAATTACTGTGATAATGAACAGAATGACTCCTCTGTGGTCTATTTGGTGGTATTTGATGTCTATTTGGTGGTATTTGATGTCTTGAAATAGGTTGTATTCGTTCAGGAGACATCCCAAATCCCATAGGAGTAGTACGCTGCCGAGGGAGACTGTGCATAGAAGATGGTGAAAGTCTCATATGTCCACTTGGATTAAATGGTCCAGAGAAAGGATAGTTCTCATTATACGGAAATGATACCGATGAAGGGAGTGGGTGAGGTGGACGGTTCTGGATTTTCAGAGATTCTTCTACAATTTCATAATCATCCTCGTCATGATCTATTGGTTCGTTGGCACCAGGTTCTGGAGGCAAAGGTCGCCTTCTCATATTCACAAAGTTGTAAGTAGGCTTGGCTTTCCTGTCTTTTTTAGTTTTATTCTCATCAGTACTCGTCTTCCTTTTAAACATCATAAAATAGTCTTTTCTTGAACTTTTCTGTTTCTTTGGCGATGAAAGATAAGTAGTTATTGATGGACTTTTTATTGGACTCTCTTGTGAAGAGTTGGAGTGACTAGGAGAGCTTTTAACAGATGATGGAGGGCTAAACAGTTCATCTACAGCAGCTGATCGAAATGGAATTGGTGGTGGAGGACTACTACTACTGTCACGATCAGATCCACTTTGTGGAGGATGAGATGGAGTGTGTATTGATATATTTGGAGGGGAAAATGGAGTCAATTCTGGAGATATCGGTTTTGATACAGATAATAATGGAACTTGTGCACCACTGTTTACTGTTGAGGGAAAAAGAGGAGGAAGTGGAGGAGGAGGAGGAGGAGTATAGGATGGTGGTGGAAGATCAACACTCTGCAGTTTTCGGTCTCGTATTTTCTTTCTCAATGCTTCCAGTCTAGAGTTACTTGACTGGTCTAAGCTGTTGGAATCTCCAGTGTTTTGAAAACTAAAAGGTGGAGGAACATTAGCAGAATTCAATGACACACTCTTCACACCTCCTATCAACTCATTTTGTTCATAATTTTTACGAAGCCTGGAAAGCGAACCAACTGCTCCTTTCTCTGACTGGATATCATCACGCTCGGTGATACCATCAGGTTTCATGTGTCTGGCCAAGTTTTGGATCACGTTGGTATTAGCAATGTCCCCAACAGGCTTCACCCTTGGAACACTGATTGAATCTTCAATGGAAAGTAGATTGTTGGGTGAAACCTCACTGGTAGGTTTAGGTTTTGGTGAAACCTCACCGGTAGGCTTGGGTTTCGGAACACTGGGTGAAACCTCACTTGTGTCAATACTAGAGATGCCTCTAGACGTAGAGTCATCAATCGATGGTTTCTCAAGTTTCTGTAATTTCCATTTCTCATACTTTGGCTTCAATGGAACAGGTGGCTTTCTTCTTTGTTGTGATTGAGGTGAAGTAGGAGAGAGATGACTTTGATTAGACACTTCAGTAATACTTAGTTTTGTTTTAGTTATTGTTTTCTTGGGTTTTGAGCTGATGGGAGGGGGAGGAGGAGGAGGAGGTGGGTTACTTCGACAAACTTTATTTCTATCATCTAGTTGAGGTACATTTTGTTCTCCTCTATTCATTTGGTTTTCACTGCTTGTTGATTCTGTATACATTTGTTTAGTTCCACTAACATTTTGATGCTCTGGTAAACTATATCGTGGTGTCTTCAGTGATAATAACTGACCATGTAGTATCTTTGCTCGTTGCTTTATCTGCGATTGTGAGTCATCTACAGTTACTGTTTCTGGCTTGGTCTTAGCTTCTTCATCTTTGCCATTAAGGACACGAACAGCCGATACAGGTGGTATATTGGATACAACTGATGTGTCATATACTTCTTCAAAGTCCAGAGAGACCTGTGGATCAGGTGGACTACCCCTTTTCCCCTTCTGCGTATCCATTTGTGAAAATACCGACTGTTTGGTAGAAATGCTTTCTTCCTCTATGCCATCAACATCATTGGTTACCATAGTATCTGTATGTAGTTTCTCTACTTGTTTCACATTCAGAGATGATGAGTGGTTGTTGTTAGTGCGTATTATTGTAGGTGAGGAGAATAAAGGAAGATGAATTTCAGGGAAGGAATCAAATGTAGTCATGTGTGGTTTATCTACAGTATGTTTCGTAACTGGAGATGGGAAGGGACTTTTACTACTGGATAATAGCACAGGTGAGGGTGGATAAATGTTAGGTAATATAGCAGATGTATTAGTGGATTTTTCAATACGTTTAACAGCTGGAGATGATGAGGAACTTTTGCTACCAGGTAAACCCTCAAGCGGGAGGCGTGGAGAAATCTGCGGGAGGGAGACTGACTGGGGTATAGACGTGGCAGGTAAGAGTATGTGTTTTGGAGATTTCTCATTGATATACATATCCTCAGGTGAGACAAGGTGGTTGATCATCCTACATGTAATGTAAAACAGACACAGAGTATAAAATAATTATTATAATTATTATAATTATTATAAATTGGAAAGTGTCTGCATGTAGCAGTCACAGGCTAGTATAAGCTATGGCAAGATTGGGGAAGGGGACAAAGAATTTCCTCTTATTAACATTAACTACCAATCAAGTAAGGCGGAAAGGTATATTGAATATGACCCTGGCTGTACATTGTTTAATTTATCAACTGAAAGACAAGGCCCTTGGGCCAAAACATTTTGTTATAAATTACAAATACATTATTGATAAAGCTTATGTCTCTGCAGGTATAATGAAAGGAAATAGAGTTTTCTTATTTTGCTAAATCTATTATGCATGATCAATTGTACCCAGCAAATAGTAAAGATAGATTAGGCATGACACTGGCAGCAATTAACCAGCTGTCATATATGGTAAGTATACAATTGTACAATGAGGCAAGCAGCCTGCCTGGCAGGGCAGGAAGGAAATAAGGAAATAATCATAGACCTTTTGTTAACTGTGGTATTTTACAAAAAGGAAATAATATTCATAAATTATCAGTGTTCATTTTTGATTAGTCTAGCTGTCTAGTAGTGTGTGTGTGTGTGTGTGTGTGTGTGTGTGTGTGTGTGTGTGTGTGTGTGTGTGTGTGTGTGTGTGTGTGTGTGTGTGGTGCTGTTTTAGTTAAATACTATAACTAAAACCTCTTTTAGTAAGGTATTATGTCTTTCAGTTAACTAAACTATAACTAAATTACAAGTCTACTGTATATAATATCTATAACTAACTAAAATGAAAGTTGGCCAATAATGGACACTTTTAGTTAGTTAACTTAAACTAAACCCTTTTTAGTAAAACGTTTTTAATTAAACTATAACTAAGATCGTAATAATCTAGTCGTACTATCACTACAACTAAAAGTGGTCATTATTGTCATACTTAAACAACACTAGTGTAGGGATATACACAACATGTTTGTTTGGTAGTAGGCGCATTATATAATCATACCTACGAATAAACAATGATATCTGCTGTCAATAGATAGACAGCCTAGATTTACAGAAACAGTGATGAGCATAATATTACCATATATGGAAAAAGCTATAATAAATATAAACATTATCACTCTTACTATTATAATGGTGGGTGGGTGGAAAAGGATAGATAGATAGATGGATGGATGGATAGACAGATGAATGAATGGAACAATAAATTGCTGGATGTAGATGAGGAAGGAATGGATGGATGAACAGATGGGTAGGTAAGATGAATGAAAGAATAAATATATGGACTTGATAAATAGATTGATGGAAAGTTAAAACTCAATAAAAGATTAACAGATAGAATGTAATCATACAGGAATAAGAAAGTTGAACATTACAGAATATCCATATTGAAGTGAACTTTGTATCATGAAAGTAGGTGGTGTAAATTAATAATTTATACTATCAAAAGGAAATTGTGTAGTAAAATATGTATCCAAAGACAGATGTCTATAGTATCAATGGGATCTCCCCACTCTCTTAGTGATTGGAACTACATGTGTATAATTGAATATTCCTGGGTTTATCAATACATCTTCTTTAGTTTAAGTAGTATTATTAGAATCTTATCTACTGATCTACTTACTACATCTGTTAATACCTAGTGAACTAATGAGTAACAAAAATATGTCTAACATACATTCTTAACAGCTAAATACAGCTCTCATTTGATGCAAACAAGCCTTTGATGACCTTAAAATTTGAGTATGACGACTTTATATGTAATATAGTGTATAGCTTAATGTCATAAGGTTAATACATGATTATACTGTTACTCAATAACTTATATGTACTATAGTGTATAGTTTAATATCATAAGGTTAATACATGATTATACTGTAACTCAATAACTTATATGTACTATAGTGTATAGTTTAATATCATAAGGTTAATACATGATTATACTGTAACTCAATAACTTATATATACTATAGTGTATAGTTTAATATCATAAGGTTAATACATGAGTATACTATAACTCAATAATGAAGCAATGGATTGAAATTTGACATACACAAAAAAGAACTGGAAGGATAATTATATGAAAATGGTGCAAGTAAAAAGATTGTTGGTCATTCCAAACTAAAGTTATGAATATTTTTCACAAGTCTTGGTAAATACCAATGACCTTTAAAATTCAACACCAATAATCAACCTTTTTTAACACTTGTAATTTGCAACCTTTTATGTGTAACCAAAAATTCAATTTGGTACCAGCAGTGTTCTGAGGTTTATAATACTTAGCTCTACTCACAAGTCTTCCACATTAACCACCTAACACAGCAGATAGTATACCTGTTAAGGCTGTTATATACATTCCCATCATACTACTGAGTAGTAACTAATTCATTGCCACCCACATCATCTCTTTGATCACAACTAAGAAACCGTTATATTCTAAATCTAATTACTTGTCAAATGAGTTTTAATACTGTTCGCATTTAGCTATGTATTAAAACAACACATGTGTTCAAAGAGTTTATCATAACTAGAGCTGTTTATTATTGTGTCTGTATATCCATATTGACTAGATTGATATATATATATACATATAGTTACTAAGTGGTATATAGTTTATGCTAGAGGCAAGCAAGTGTGTAATACGTTGTGCTTCCGAGAATATGTAGATTTTTATTTACTATTAAAACGGAAGGTTTGTAATAAACACTGTAAATAAAAAAAGTATAGCTACAATGTTTTATAATACGATGATTTTATTAGTGTATAGTTTAATGTCATAAGGTTAATACATGATTATACTGTAACTCAATAACTTATATGTACTATAGTGTATAGTTTAATATCATAAGGTTAATACATGATTATACTGTAACTCAATAACTTATATGTACTATAGTGTATAGTTTAATATCATAAGGTTAATACATGATTATACTGTAACTCAATAACTTATATGTACTATAGTGTATAGTTTAATATCATAAGGTTAATACATGATTATACTGTAAATCAATATCACATATATACTATAGTGTATGTTTAATATCATAAGGTTAATACATGATTATACTGTAACTCAATAACATATATGTATAGTTTAATGTCATAAGGTTAATACATAATTATACTGTAACTCAATAATTTGTATGTAATACAGGATATACATGTAGTTTAATGCCATAAGATTAATTGTATAATTATGATAACTCAATAATAACATACAAAAAATGGAATGGGAATGATAATTATATGAAAACGGTAATGCTATGAGTAAATTCACCAAGGAATAACAACGTTTAACAATAATAAACATCACATCTAAAATATACTGTGTTGCAGAAAGTCCCAAACCTGAAATTACACAGTATTTAATTCTCATTAGGCAATTGCAATTGTTAACCAAATCATAAATCATTTGTCATTAGAGACTGTATTACGTACAACCAAGAGGGAAACAGTATTTTTGATAAGCTCATATGGTGCACCATTGGCCCAAAGAGCTTCTTATTTGGCACTGCACAGTTCTTTCTTTGAGCCAGAAGGTGCAGTTAATTATGATTATATTGTCACTAACAGCATTAACTCTTCGTTAATTGCCTCAAGATGTATTCCCAATGGTGCACACACTAACCATTGTTGAACCAACTTGGCCTTCAAAATATATGGGGAACATGATCAGAACAGATATAATTACAACTTCAATTATCATTTTTATCATTATGATAAGATTCATATTAGTTTCAAAACACTTTCCCACCCTGGAATGGTGACCTAACAAAATAATGAATATCATCTCCAAAAGTACACAAACTTAATGATAAACATTTTACTAAGTAAACACAGGGAAATAACTGTTTTGACCTCTTATCTAATAGAATACAATACATACATTCTTATACTAGTTAGTAGTACACTTTAGTAGTACACTATAAGGTTATCAACATCAACGGAATCATTCTCACAACCTCTTAGCTAATAGAATAGTATTATCAATCATATTACAGTATTATACTATTTAGTAGTATACTATAAGATGTTTACTGACATGAGGTGTAATCATCAAGACCTAATTCTATCCAGGTTAACATTTCATAATGGGGTATATTTTTAAATGCAATATTTGCACCATGTCTTGGGCCCCTTCATATTGTCACAGCTAGGTGTATCTTTTCACACAAACAAACAGAATTACTCTAAACTTACGATCTAAGAACTCTTTTGTGAGCAGCGAGATCCACCATTAATTCATCATCAACAAACTGCTCAAGCATTTCCATTCTCATGTCCGGATTTTCACTCACACCGACATACTGTCTCACTTCTCTATCCCTGACTTCCAGTAAATATCGAGCAAAGATTTCATCTGCTCCAAATTTCCCAAAGACTTCGACTGCTTTTAAATATTCAGTTGCCTTCTCTATTTTAGCAAGAGGAACATTGGATGTGCCAACTTGTTTGTTTAGATAGGATTTGAATTGTTTTTTGACGTTAGTTGTATAGTATAATAACATCCCTGTTGCAGTGGAGTAGTCCACACATTCTTGACTGATTTTTGCTTTCTTTAAAACTTTCGAAGCAATCAATCGAAATACTGATTCGATGTTGATGTTTTCCTTTGCAGATGTCTCAACGACAGTAATTCGGTGCTTATTAGCCCATTCTGTTAATCGTCTCAGTGAATCTGGACTGCCTTGGTCTCGTTTGGTCGCTGCAATTACAAGTGTTGCATTTCGTATCTTGTAAACGATAGATTCGATTGCAGTTAGTTGCTCTTCAAATTTCTGCCCATACCTTGATACATCGACAACTACAATGAAACCTCTCGGTATGCGATCTACATTTGTTGGGTATGGCAGGCACTTGTAACGTTCTGGGAATCCAATTGTATCCCTGGAATAGTAACTGATTTTACGAGATGAATGAGGAGGTTTCAAAAGCTGTTTAGCATAGTTCTCAGGATAGGCCAAGCTCTTGTAACGCTTGAAAACGTGTGAAGTCTCATCTTGGTAGAACAATGTGTGTTCCAACACCTCAAATTTCACTTTTGCACCTTTGCCTTTCAAACCATTTGGAAATTCAAGTTCTTTTGGACCCCAATAGAGAAACGAATCGGTGCAAACTACACCACTCTCGAATTCATGGAGTGCAAGAAGAGACGGGTGATCGGGTACAAAATCGTCCACCCCCGGATGAATAAACCGACAACAGAGACAAGATTTGCCTACACCATTAGTGCTGCTGCGAAATACCTCAACATGAGCACTATACCCTACCACACTCACCAAACAAGTGAAATCTTCCATAGTTTGCACAATGAACGAAATATGAAGGAGTGTTCCTTTTTTATAACACTTGCAGAATAATTAATTAACTATAATTATAGTTTATTTCCTCTAATAACTAGTTTAATAATGAGTTCATAGTACAATAAAAGGTTTTTGCACATCAAATTGAGTCAGTGATTCATAATAAATTATATATAATATAACATTCTCTATCTTGTATACGTTGTTATTACAGCAACGTATACAAGATAAAGATTTTTGTTGTAGTAGTGCCATCGTTCTAACAAGAAGAGTGTAACCCAGTGTGGTAGTCATCCATTAATCATGATACATCTACAGAACAGATAGGAAGTGATATAATATGCTATTACTGACTCAACCATGTAACTCACAACTGAATGCTGATTCAGCTAGTCTTCTCTCTACTTGGTCGTGACTGAACTTGACAAATGCATCATATTGTTCTATATGCAAAAGATAACCAAGTATAATACATTATAATCGTCTCTCATTGGGCTTAAATTATAGGGAATCCCCATTTCCAAGTAGCTATGAGCTTCAATGCTCTGCCTATAACTAATACTTTATTACACAACTTCTAAACTAGATCGGTGGGTATTCTAAACTATTTTGATTGCTAAATGTATTACAGAATGTTCCATTGACCACTAGAGCAGGTGGATATCTCAGTTGTCTTTCTTCACCTCAATATTTTAGCATTCCACAAATTCAACACTTTCTCTTATATAAAACAATTCTAGCAGGACTGTTGCTGCCACCACACCCTTACACCTCCAACTGAAGGGTGCAGCCATATCAGCCTACTTCCACACATCTATGTGTACTCTATTAGCACAAAAGCCACATCATTACGAAATTAAATAATCAGTTTTCATGGCACATTTCATGAATTAGCCACCAAAGCATTATTCACTTCACTACTAGTTCCTGGCTATAATACACAGATATGACACTAAGTCTCATGCCCAGGCTCTTTAAGATGGCAGAGAAAAGAGTCTGGATTGAACTGTTCACGCATGTGCTAATTAACTTTTTAATTCTCAAAATTTCCGAAGCGACCATGACACTGTTGTAATTCCTATTCGCTTAGCTGAAATAGGCAGTATAATCAATATGGCTAGTTTCTATCTAGTGATCTCTGTTTACCTTGGATATCCTGATCCCATTCCAAACCAGGAGCATCTGTGTTATTGTGTACTACAAATTGACACACCCTTTAGTGACCACGTGTTACTTTGCACATATGCAAACAGTTGAATCCAGGCTCTTTCTCCACCATTCTAAAGAGCCTGGGTATGAGGCTAATAAGACACACGAAATGGAAACCTCAGAAATACTTTAACCATAGAGACACTGAGGAACACCTCGGGTATTGACAAAGTACTTACCTGCTAATTTACCAGTTAGAACTTTGTCGTATTCTTCTCGAATTTGTTCTTCTCTGTCTTTAACCATTCTCTGGCAGACTGTGATTACCTGTTTTAGGTTAAATAATGGCTGATCCTTTCCAGATTGATGAGGTGATGAAGGTGAAAACTGACTCGATTGTGACTCATTAAAAAGTCTTCGACGCTGTAGGCGCTTCAACTCAGCTTCAATACTAGCAACTAATTTATCTGTGAGGGAACAATTTATATAGACATATACTCCATTTAATGCCCATATTTACCTGTATGTATTGCAGGGGTTGCAGAAAGAAAAGGAGAAGCTACTTTACGTTTAAAATCAGGAGGTGAACAAGGTTGTTCATCCATATCTAGCATTCTCTTTAATCTCTTCTTGCCAGCAGAAGGAGGAGTAGAAGGAAATAATGGTGGACCACATCTTTTACGTTTAGTTAAAGGTTGTTGTTCCATATGTGGACTACCTAGAACGTCTATTGGCCTTTTTAAAGTTACACACGCCATTATCACAACTACTTCACTCTAGTGACTCTACTTGTGGCTTTTCATTTACGCAATCAAAATTTAAACTTCGAATTACGTATGACGTATTAAATCACGCGATATAGAAACAAAAACACATGTTTGTCATGTGATTACACAAACACAAATAAAATTAACTGTCATTAATAATGAAGATAGGATCAATCTTCACCAGCAGGAACTGCATCTTCTAGTCTTTTGTTTAGTTTAAGTCTAATTTCAGTTGTGTCGTCACCTTTTAAAGTATCTTGTACAAACCAAACATCCACGTCGAGTTGAACCTGTTTAGCAGGAAAATATAATAACTACCTTATATATAATACACATTGTGGTTACATTATCAATATAAAAATTATATGATATTAAACTATAGAAAACATTATGGATGTGTCTAAGATTTTCAGGTTCAGTCGGAATTTGTCCTAGAGTTACATACTGATGTCCTTGTTAGGTCAATAATATTATCAATTAGAATCGTGAGCATTTTAATCCTGTCAAAATTCTAATAATTGTGACCATAAACTATAGCCTTGTGCTTATTTTATAAAAAAATTAATTGTTTTAGATTAGGCTGAAACAATTACTAAAGTGGTTTTCCTATTATCTGTTAGAATTATGAGCGCTTTATCTCCTGTCGGATTTCTAATAATTTGTCTCATAAACACAGAGAATAATTATATTAGCTAAATGATAACATACAATAACATATTTACCATTTCTAATGCTCCTCGTAACACTCCACATATTATATTAGAATACAGTAAATTGGGATGATCTTCCGATAACTCCACAAAGTCACAGAGCGGGTTATATTCCAGAATTAGAGAAAATTCATCTCCTTTTGCATTCCAGTTAGCCACTAAAGGCACAATACCAAGAAACGTCTTGAAACCTTGCTGTTAATAGCCAGTAATAATGATATGATAATACAAACTACAATGAACTTACTTTGGCTAAAATATCTGCTGTGGATTTTAAATCGTAACATCTACCAATGTCTGGAAAGCGAGCAAGAAAGTCTTCTATCAATCTAATCCCAATGTTGTATCCCCTATGTATGTATGTATGTATGTATGTATGTGTATATATATGTGTATGTATGTATGTATGTATGTGTGTATGTATGTATGTATATATGTATGTATGTATGCATGTATGTATATATGTATGTATGTATGTATGTATATATGTATGTATGTATGTATGTATGTATGTATGTATATATGTATGTATGTATGTATGTATGCACATATGTATGTATGTATGTATGTATGTATGTATATATGTATGTATGTATGCATGTATGTATGTATGTATATATGCATGTATGTATGTATGTATGTATGTATGTATGTATGTATGTATGTATGTATGTATGTATGTATGTATGTATGTATGTATGTATGTATGTATGTATGTATATATGTATGTATGTATGTATGTATGTATGCACATATGTATGTATGTATGTATGTATGTATGTATGTATGTATGTATGTATGTATGTATGTATGTATATATGTATGTATGTATGTATGTATGTATGCACATATGTATGTATGTATGTATGTATGTATGTATGTATGTATGTATGTATGTATGTATGTATGTATAGTTAAGAAAGTATATTATTATTAAGTTATAATAATTTTATTAGCTAAAAATGTAAACATTTTGGGTCAACAAAGATACTCAACACCTTGAGCACACCCTTTAGGCATGCTTCTTGATTCTAAGTAAATCCAAAAAAGCCTCATCCAACGTACATATATAAATATCATTGTTGATCCAACATTCCAAATACATACATTTTATTCAGTTGCTTATTGATCTCGTCATCGGTTTCATAGTCTTTCACCAATTGGGCAACTAGAGCTCCATACGTTAATGCAAATAACTCACCACTCTAGTGAAATAATTAATGAATAGTATTATGGTCATTATAATTATATTTTCATTATAATTATAATACATAATTATGGAACATACCACTGAAACTTTACGATCACTTTGTGAACGACCTACATATTGACGAGACATTCTTACTATGTTGATAACAGTATCTATGATAACTCATTGTACAAAGTAGATATACTTACCTAATTAGGGGAAATAGTGCGCATTAAATAGAGTTTTATTTACGCGCATGCGCACAAAGAAAAAAAAGGAGGTAAAGTTTGCCTAGTTTGGTAAACCTGGCAAGGGATGGCAAGAGATGCAGAGGCTAGAGGTGAAGAAGCAAAGCCATTTAAATGTAATGAGCAAGTTTATGTTCTTCCTAGTCGTAGAAATAGAAGTCTGGACAAGTTCTTAGCTCATTTACCAAAGAAGTGTATGAATGTGAGAGATCTAAATGCTATTGGGGATCATTCAGTATCTGTGTGTGTACTAGGAAGTGCACTATGGCACACTGGTAATACAAGTAGTGTATTGGCAGATGTAGTAGGGGGTTCATTCTGCTTTTCACTGAAAGACTTACAAACGAACTGTCAGGCAAGGATTTTTGTGTCGGGTAGTATTTGCGATGGGTTTCCTAACCCGTTGCAATCCCAGTTGTACATATATGGTGCTAGTATTAAAGTCAACCATGACTTTGAAACTGAAAGTCAAGATTCAAGAATAATGTTACATGTAAATAGCTCCCTGGATAAGGTAGTCTGTATTTTTATCAATCGATGGCTCTACAGTCGCCTCACTAGTAAAGATCAAACCTGCCTTGTATCCACTCTTCCTCATCCATTACTACACTGTAAACCACCAATAAAGAATACAATAAATGTTCCAGCTACTAGGGTCTCTCCTTCATCTTCAGCTAGTAATAGACAGGAAGAAGGAGAAAGTAACGAAGAAAGACATACACAAATGGAGGTAGAAGTTGATGAAAGGGAAGGAAAGAATAGGAAAAGAAAACATAGTGACTGTAGTAAAATTGGACACAGTAAAACTTCAGTGGATGAAGAACCAAGCAGGAAGAAAAGACCAGACCAAATACAAACAGAGAAGAATAAAACTTCAGATACCCAAACTAGCTATCATTATACAGAGCTAAACAATTTAAGGCAAGGACAGAGACTCAATATCTGTGGCATTGTCAAGCTTTTCAAACCAAGTTTTCGTAGTAGAGGAAGAGACCATTGCACTTCTTTTGTACTTGTTGATCCTAGTCAACCGGAAGATGGCATAAGTGTTGTCGCTTTCCATCGTGATGAGAAACAGTTGCCTCAAATACAAAGAGTAGGGAATATTGTCGTTCTTCGTCGTGTGAAGATCAATCTTTACCAGAATGCTCCACAAGCGGTAGCCATGTATTTTTCATCACATCTTGTGTTTGATATCAATGCTAATGATCCTCTTCAGCCGATTAGTACTTCCAAGAATGCTAGTCTCTCAAGAAACGAAATTAAAATGATACGTAAAATGAGAGACTGGGTTATAAAAGATGATCGCCTAAATTCTAAAACCCATCTTCGAAAACTAGAAGATGTTAAACCTGGTGATCATTTTGATATTGTTAGTGAAGTTGTATCAATTGATTATTTAGTTGCAGAGAAATGTGCTTGTGTCTCTTTAACTGATGGCACCAAGCCTCCATTTAATGTCACGCAAGTGGTGAACATCCCAGCAAATGATGAAAGGCTTAAAAAATATGGTGACAAGGTAGTTACTGTTGCAGTATATGACTCGGTAGCTGTACACATGTCACACATTTCTCCAGGCAATTTCCTTTATCTTAGTAATGTGCATGCCAACCAGAGATATACAAAGTCATCTCAAGGTGAGGACATTATTGTCGTTGAGTTTTGTATTCACAGGGATGCTGAGAATGGAGGATCGTATTCAGTTCTGCCTGAAACTGATAGTGATGTGATTGCACTCAAAGCTAAGTTAGAAAACATTGATGAAGGTAGAGCAAGATTACGAGTCCCACTGTTCCAATCTGTGACCATTAATTCACATAGTAGTCGGCCCTTTTCCACAGTCTCTGAAATATTGAATTCTTCACAGATTCCAGGCAAATTCAGATGCGATTTGAAACCTGTAGCTGTTAGTATTGATTGTATAGAGAAGATAGTGAAATTATCATGTCCAAGATGTAATGTCAAATATAATCAACCAACGACAGTTAACAATACAGGCAGTGACAAATTCATGAATGCTGGTGCCTATTGCCGAAATCCTCGTTGTTCTGTGGAGCTATTAAGTCAGAATGAATGTCCAAAGCTAGTTTATAAATATGCTTTCGGTTTAAAGTTGGAAGATAGCACAGGCTCTATTAACGTATCTGTAGTAAATAATCAAGCAGAGATGTTTCTCAGTAATCTTCCTCCCACAAACTTGTATCTCAACTACGATGCCAGAGAAGCTACTCTAAGTCGTTTTATAGATTTGTTTGGATTCAACCCATTTAATCCAGATGTCAAGCAAACCGCTACAACAAGAATGGATTGCTGTATATTCAGTTACTATAGAAACGGAACTCCACTAAATAAAGAACAGAAATCCTCATCTGTTGTATTGTATCAGATGTTTGACACTATTTTACCACCTGGAGATCATCCAGTACCTGTATGTTATTCTCAATCTTAAACATTTATTCTCCTGTCATGACTGTCATTGTATGCTATTTTTTTTTGTAATAATTGATAATAGTAATTAATTATTTATTTTCGACTAATTAGGGGGTTTGTTAAAAATGAATTTCTTGATCTGCAGACGTCTAAGGGAAACAAAGCGTCCCACAAGCTCACTGATACAATTGTCCTGGAAACGTGCATATCCCAAAACGCTTTGAAACGCCTTTATAATGACAGCTACTGAAGTTCGGCTTCAATCAAGTGTTAACTACTGAAAGCAATGTCTTCTTCAAGCATTTCATCAAGTACCATTGCTCGCCAGCAATCCAATCAACCCACAACTACCCCAAAATGTCTTTATGCAAGAATTAGTTCATCAGATCTACCAAGTCTGCAAGTTCTTGGCTACACACTGGGTAAAACTCTAGGCAGTGGAACATACGCAAAAGTGAAGGCAGCTTGGTCAATGAGAGATCGTGAAATCGTAAGTAAATTTATTATGCGCGCACAAAATTATTTTATGTATTATTATTTCTATAGGTAGCTGTAAAGATCCTTAACAAATCTGCTGCATCTCGTGATTACCTTACAAAGTTTCTTCCTCGAGAAATTGAGAATCTTCAAATTATTAATCATCACCATCTTGTACAAGTCTATCAGATAATAGAGACAGAGAAGCAAGTATTTTTTATAATGGAACTGTCAGCAAATGGAGATTTACTGGATTACATCAATGCTCGTCATGCCCTGCCAGAAGCTGAAGGAAAATACATATTTCGTCAGATGGTGTCAGGGATTCAACATCTTCATAAAAATAATTTGGCTCATCGTGACCTCAAGTGTGAGAATGTTATGCTGAGTAAGAACATGGAAGTCAAAATTGGAGGTAAGAATCTCATTTCTCTCTTATTTTTAATTTTTATAACTGTCCCTCTGTTTGCTATAGATTTTGGATTTTCAATCAACCTAACATTAGCTCCATCAAAGACTCCATGTGGGTCCTACTCGTATGCAGCTCCAGAACTTTTTTCATCAAATGGTGATATATATGATGCCAAAAAATCTGATGCATGGAGTCTGTAAGTTAAATGCATAATGATAGTTATAGCATAAAGTGATATAATGCATTTATATACAGGGGCGGATACAGGATTTATTGTATGGTGGGGTTGATCTCGGTGCAAAATTTTAGCTAATTAATTATTCATAAGGGCGTAGTAAATTAATTAACGAAAGAAAAACGTCCTCTAACACCGATTTCTGGAAGATGCGCCTCGGATGTTGTTAAATGAAAGCCTTCAAAATGTCTTCTACTGGAATTCTCTCCTGGTAATGCATAGCTATCACAGCCATGTCTGAAAAGTGTTCTTCTGTGAGTGAGGATCGTGTGTAAGTCTTTCAAAGTTCAAATGTTTTGGGGGGGTTGCAACCCCAAATCTGCCCTTGATATACTTTAGATGGACTAATAGTATATATAAGAAGTTTAATGTAGACATAGTATTAATATACAGACTTGCTTACATGCATGCAAGAGTTATTGCAGTGCAAACATGCTGTATGTATGCACTCTTCACTGTGAAATGTATATACTTCTAAATAATAACTCTAACATAAACATTATTAACACCATTTACGTTTCTCATAGTGGTGTCATATTGTTCGCAATGGTTTGTGGACGACTTCCTTTTGGAGATGACAGTCAGGTGAAAAAGCAACAGAAACATGGTCTCGCATTCCCCTCTTCTCGTTCTCTAACAAAAGACATCAAAGATCTCATTGAAGGTATCCTAACTCATAATGTTCGAGAAAGGCTAGACACTTATGACATGATCTTACACGAATGGACTGCAACTCTTCCAGTTAGGGTTCCCTCACCTCTTTCATCAAAGCCAAAATACTCAGCAGAAAATTCTTTAATATTGGTACATCATCAGACTGCAGAAACAATTCCTATTGTGTCTTGTAATCCTCACATGACTCATCATCAATTGCCTTTCACTTCAAATCATCAATCAAATCCTTTTATAGCTCGAATTGGAGCTTATCGAAGAAGAATTGCTGATGCTGTACGTTTAACAAACCCAGCCGTGTCATTACCTCCTTGGGGAGATACAAGTCAATCTTCTCGTAATGTATGATAAAAAAAAACAATACTAATGGTTTTTATTTTTATCGTCAGATAGCTGCAGATAGCTTTCCATTTTTATTGGGAAGTTTTTATTTTCCCATTTTTGGGTGATTTTGTTTTTCTCAACTGTTAAAACAATAACAGAATAATAAATTATTGTACCAATAATTATAATTACTAAAATTAATAATTAATTATTATCTTTTGTAATTAATAAAGAAAGAATAGTAAAACAAACAATAATAATAGTTTTGCGTCTACGCAATTGCGCAACGTAAAAAAAAAATCGGTATCCCTAATAATAATTAATTAATTACTAATTAATTATTAACATAGTATAGTAGAGGAGTGGTTTCTAGTGTTTTTTCCACTTTCAGAATGAATGATGATATTGAGCCTGAGGAAGATGAAGTATTACATCACAAAATTGTAAAGCAGTTGCGTAGTACTCAAGGAAGCGTACCAAATGTCACTTCATCACAGTCTCCTGTCAGACAACCCCTCATAAAACAGCATACAACTATAGGTTTAGAGCCTGCAGGAGTGGAGGGGAATGAATCATTGCAGATGAGGTGTGAGTGTTCTGTGTGTCTAGGTGTGTATAGAGAAACAGGTAAAAATGCACCAAGAAGTTTGACATGTGGACACACTTTCTGCACAGGTTGGTGCATTCACAATAACCTCAACATTAGGATGTTATGACATATATGTACTATAGTGTATAGTTTTATATCATAAGATTAATACATGATTATACTGTAACTCAATAACTTATATGTACTATAGTGTATAGTTTAATATCATAAGGTTAATACATGATTATACTGTAACTCAATAACTCATATGTACAATAAGGTATAGTTTAATATCATAAGGTTAATACATGATTATACTGTAACTCAATAACTCATATGTACAATAAGGTATAGTTTAATATCATAAGGTTAATACATGATTATACTGTAACTCAATAACTTATATGTACTATAGTGTATAGTTTAATATCATAAGGTTGATACATAATTATACTGTAACTCAATAATGAAGCAATGAATTGAAATTTAACAAAAAAAAAACTTCAGAATGGGAGGATATTATCTGAAAATGTTGCTAATTTCAACTAAAGTTATAAACATTTTTCTGAGGATATTGTGAAAGTGAATGACCTTACATTACATTATAATTCATTATTAATTCATATACATGTAGGATGTCTAAATGAGCTTGTCAAGGGGTTAGTAATACGCTGTCCTAAATGTAATCATCCCACTCAAATTCCTTCTCATGGTGTTGATAGCCTTGTTAAGAACTATGGAGTCCTGGAGATCATGTTTAGCCATCCATCTATGTATAAAAACAGATATTCCAACAAAATTACTGATACACAATCTCTTGAAGAAATGAAAGGAAGAGAGGATCTCAATCCACAATCGTTGGTACCTATTTGTTCCGAACATGGGGATAGTCTATCCAGCTTTTGTACCAAGGATAATATATTGGTCTGTAGCTCTTGCCTTGTTTATGGTGATCATAAACAGCATCCGTGCAAGCTAGTGAAAGAAGCAGCTCTTGAGTGTCATCGTACCATTGCACAGCTTGTACCCGACGTTGAAGAAAAGTCCAGAGAAATGCAATCTGCTATAAAAGAGATTCACAAAATGAAGGAAAGAATACAAGAATCATCTCACAGTCTTAGCGATTTGATTGACAAACATTTCAATGAGTTGATAAAGGTTTTAGACTGCAGAAGGAAGGAACTGAAAGTGGAAGTACTTCATAGAAGCCAATTACGAGTGGAAGCGTTGATGAATCATGTTGAGTGAGTAAATAAAGGGTACTACACAAATACTTCACTTAATTACACAAATAGTACACTATCAATTACATGAATACTATAATACAGGAATGCTGAATATTTTGATTATCACAATAATTGTGATAAATGGGACAATTGCATCGATATAGTAATCACAAGAATTATTGATTTTTGTGCCATAAATTCAGGTTTCAGTATTTTCACATGTAAATCAGTTTTATAGCTCACTCCTGGTATGAATATCTACAAAGGTATATGTACACAAATAATAATATATAACTCATGTTTTCATAACCTCCCATCCGTACACTATGCTATGATGTAGGACAATATTCTAAGTAGTTAGAGATCGATTGATTGACTGACGGACTGGTTACTAAAATACATGTATATACATACAACTGTACCATTCACATGACCACTGGTTACTGTATATGCAGGGACAAGCATACAACTGTACCATTCACATGACCACTGGTTACTAAGTATAAACAGGGACAAGCATACATACAACTGTACCATTCACATGACCACTGGACTATTAGTATGAGCATTGGACCATTGATAGGTATAAAGGATCACACAATATCACATTTTGTATACATAATTATAGATCTTTGGAAAAAGCTACTGTATCTGCTCAGGATTGTCATACCGAATGTACAGAGCTACTAGCAGCCAATGACCACAAGTTGTTGCTAGGAAACCATGAAGCTGAAAAAAAGATATTGGGTGTATTTACAAACCCCCCTTCTGTGATTCCCGTTGCACGAGATGACCTCAAAGTTGAGTTTCCTAAAGACACAGTTGAAGAACTTCGAGGACAGTTTCATGGACATGGGATTGTTCGCTCTGGTAAGTTTTAGTAAACTCATCCAGCTGTAACAAAAATAATGTTTATCAAGTCTAATTATGAAATTTATCTTGTTACAGATTTGGTTTTAGTTGTGGTCAATTTATAGTTTGAATTGGCTAACACAAATTATGTTTTTAGTAAATATACAAATAATAAATATACATACAATGATATAAAATATCATCACCCACTTCCTCTCTGATGCATCAGCCAGTCCTTATAGTGGTTTTAGATTTGCTCTGATCAGTAGCCATCTTGAAATCAAAGTCACGTCCGACTGCAGCGTACAAGAAACTAACTAATGGAGATCATTATACAGAGCTGTTTGTGCTACCTTATTAAGTAACATGCGAAAAAGTCTTCCTGGTGGATTTCATTGAAGTATGTACAGAAATTGTAGAGAAAATCAGGGAGACAGCTCTTTTTATAACTATATAGATGTTATAATTAAATTTTATAAAGTACAAACACATATTGCAATAATATGAGCTGTTGAGTTGATGTGAAGGAACCAGATGCTGAGCAAATAATTAATTACAAAATTAATTTGGATTCTTCTTTTAATTTATTACAGATGTTGGTGTGGTTGAACATTTCTGTTGTGAGCCTTTTCATGATGGATTCCGCCTTTCTTGGCAAGGTCACAACTATGTCGACTCAGAGGGATGCTCTTATGCTTTACAAATGTCCACAGAGAGTAATATGGAATTTACTAATATTTACAGAGGTTAGACATATATCGCATACCTTGCCCATTGCTGGTATTGCATGGGCAGCATGGCAAAATATTGAGTTATAATATATGTAGTTGAAAAATACTGTAACACTTAGTCTTGAGCTGCATGCTCTCATAACAATGACAGAAGTGTCATCTTTTTTAAAAAAAAATGAGCATATTTTTGCTGTCATAGACAGTATCAATGAGTAGTTGCAATATTGCAATAATCACAAGTCACCTTTAGGCAATAATTACCAACGTTAATTCTCAATATTGCCCGACCTTTAGTGGGAAGCAATATGATAGAAATCTTCATGTACTCATACAGGAGGCAACACAAAATACACTTATAAAAGTGATACTCTCAAAGATGACGAAGTCTACTTGTTTCGTGTGAGAGTTCAAACATGCGAAGGAATTGGTAACTGGTCTGTTCCTGTAAAGTGCGAAAGAGCACTACCAGGTAATTAAAAATATATTATACATATTGTAATGGAAACTAGATGCTGTATTAATAAAGCATAGTTCATTATCATTGTCTACTATTTTGAAATTTTTTCTTTCTACATGTCATGTAGGTTGGCATTGGAATCAGAAATGGCGGAATGTTAAAATAGAGCTAGATAGTAGTCGGTTAGAGGTGTGGTCTTCTCATTCATCTGGAAAGTACTGGACATCAGTAGCATGTGAGGATTATTCATTACTATATCATTTGTATACCGAGGTCTGGAGAACTGAGGTGTATATATCAGTGTTGTTTTGGTATGATAATAATGACCATTTTAGTTATAATTAATTAACTAAGATGATATTAGGTTACTAAAAATGGTTTCAGTTTTAGTTAACTAACTATAATTGCCCATTGTTGGCCAATTCTCATTTCCATTATTACAGTAGACTTAAAATTTAGTTATAGTTTAATAAACAACACAAATATAATTATACTCATAAACATATGTACATGTATATAATACAGCAAGTCAAATTGCAATCTGATTGGTCATAAGTCAGTCATACACCTCCATCTCAGTTAGTATATTAGTGTTGTTTTAGTTAACTATAACTAAAACCTCTTTTAGTAAGGCATTGTGACTTACTAAATTACAAGTCTACTGTAATAACTATAACTAAAACGTCTTTTAGTAAGGCATTGTGACTTTTAGTTAACTAAACTATAACTAAATTACAAGTCTATTGTAATAACTATAACTAAAACGTCTTTTAGTAAGGTATTGTGACTTTTAGTTAACTAAACTATAACTAAATTACAAGTCTACTGTAACTAACTAAAATGAAAATTAGCCAATAATGGACACTTTGAGTTAGTTAACTAAAACTAAAACCCTTTCAGTAAGCCTAATATTATTTCAGTTACTTAACTATAACTAAACTACAAGTTTGAGAAACCAGACATACTATACCTATAACAGGCGGTGTGGCGTAGTGGTTAGAGCTTAAGACTCCTGATTGAATGGTCAGTGGTTCAAATTCAGCTACGGTCATACTGTTTCCTTGAAAGAGAGTGTCTTTTTCTCTGTGGACTTCATTACTAAAAGTAGTCATTATTATCACAACACCAATTAATTAAGCATGATAAAATGTGACTGTGGATGCGAAAATCAGTCATTTGTAAAATAAGATTTTTGTCAACTGCTTATATTCAAATGCTCGTTTCTCAGCTATTTTACACAGCCAACTCACTAAACTTGAAATACAGGTAGAGCAATAGTTGCTCTTCTCGTCTACAAAATTGTATTGGCCAACTATGCAAAATCACTCAATAATGAGCATTTGAACATAAGCATTTGACAAAATTCTTATTTGACAAATGACTGATTTTCGCATCCATGGTCACAAATACTTATACACCTCCTGAAGTGGTGATTCATTGACTTGATATAAAGCAATTTGATTGGTCAATTTGATAAAATGAACAGAGGAACATATTTATACACCTCCTGAAGAGGTGTATATGTGATTCATTGGCCTGATATAATGCAATTTGATTGGTCAATTCAATAAAATGAACAGATGAACATGTATTAATGAAACCATCACATTTACTAGTAATTAAATGATGACATACAATTTCTTCCTAGGTGACACTGTGTTACAACGTGGTCAACATTACATGGAAATTGAGATCAAAGATGTTGCTAAACATCAAATTCGTAAGAGCTGGTATACTAAACTGGCTCTAGGCCTTTTACAATGTAATGAAATATCTGCTGATAATGTTCTTTGGCAAGATGGGAAAAACCCGATTGGTAGATTTCCCTTATCCTCCTCACACACTCATAATTCGTGGGCATATATACCTACTTCCGGTAATAAGGTTTCAACACTTTTACCAAACGAAGAAGAATATGGTGGTATACCAACCTTACAAGTCGGTGATCGTATTGGTATGTTAGTAGATCTGCATACTCATGAAGGGTCTGTAAGTTTCTTTTGCAATGGACAAGACTTAGGCGTTGCTTTCAAAAATTTACAACCGCCATTGATACCTGTACTGTCAGTTTGTGACCAATTTTATATTCATCTTCGTTTTCCTGCTCCGCCATATCTAAAACGCAATCCCAAACTTACTCTACTGACACCAAGCCAATGACATTAGTTGATGTACTTATATGATATAATATAATAATTTATAATTATATCGTAGTTGTCTCTGACAACATACATTTCAATACTACATATAAAGTAAATAAGTTTTTTTTAAATACTATTTGAAGTTGACCCTTTCAACAATTAAAAAAAAAAAAGAAAATAAAAATATTAATTTTGATAATCTTTATTCATTTAAATTGCAAAGTTAATGATTTCATTTCTCACTGCTGTTTCATATTTGTTATTTGTTCTGTATAAAGTAATTAACAGTACAAGTAACTATGGAAACCATGACAACTGACCTGATAGCCAATCCATGGCTGAATTAAGCCCTTCACCGGTCAAAGCATTGGTAGCACTATAGATAGAGTATAATAATTTGAGCCAGTCAACATTATAGGCTTACAAGATAGAATACGGTTTGTTCTTGATTGAATCTAGTCCCATCTTATCAGCAACCTAGTCAAATCATTTTGTAAATGATTAATACTCTTTTGTATATAAGTGCTTGTTATGTAAGTTTCTATAATGTGGCTACTTTATTCTCAAGGGAAGATGGAACATAAGGTCAGTTTCCAGACTATTCATGAAAAATAAAAAGCGAGTTCTTGTAAAGTAAACAAACCATGGGCCGTGCATTTCTCTGCTATCACTGTTTATTGTACATACATGTAGACAGCATGTTTGAATTTGGGAGGGGAGGCTGACAAGATTGGAGCGCACAACAACGATGGCAGCAGCCATCAAGGGGAGGGCCTAGGGTGCAGTAGGGGGATTTGCACCCTCCTGCACAAAGTGCAAAAGCATTAAATTAATGCTTACAGAGAGGTTCTATTAATATTCTTATACAGTGATGTGGCTTAGCCCCCCTGCTTTATAAAGTGGGGGGGTACAAGCCCCTCTGCCTCCTGCCTTCCAGTATCTCTGCCACTGTGTATAACTTGTAGTTACAAACATCCTCACCTCAACAGCAGACATAGCATCCTGAATATCTCTCTTATTTGCAAGACAGCATATCGGAATCTGCTTATCTCTGATGTCTGTATATCAGACAATTGTAATACTTTACAAGATGAGAGTATTCATTAAATACCTGAGTGATTTAGTAAGCTTTCCAGCTCATCGCGAGCTACGACTGTTCTTAACTTATCACTACTATCTACAACAAATATAACTGCCTCAGCATCACGATAATATTGCTCCCATAGACTTCTATATCTCCCTTGACCAGACATGTCAAATACAGTGAAAATAATACTGAAGTAAGAAATGAGGCAGTGGTATACACGAGCTATTAGTATATACATGTACATTTGTACTAGTATTCTCTCCTTGATAGACTTTGCAGTAGATGGAAGTGATAAAAGAATTATGAAATAGTTCTATGAGCATGTAAAAACAACGAAGTCTCGTTTTACTACTTAAAATCAAAGATGCTTTTATAACGGAGTGAGGTACATAGACCCCTCCAAAAGGGCAAAGAGAGAATGCTGGATTCTGTGCGTAGTTGACTCACTTTGATGATGAGAATTTCTCTACACTATAGCCAATAGTAGGGACAACTTCTTGTAGTTTAGCCTGTAATGTGACAATAATTATGACGAAGCATTGGATCGAGGCTTACTTGATGAGGTTTAAAATGATTTATAATTGTTGTTTTGCCACTATTGTCAAGACCAACACACAAAACCGTCACTTCCTTCCTTCTTATTCCTAACCATCTCGTCAGTCTATCAAATAGACCCATAATAAATTATAAAGGAGGGATTCAACTATGGTTGTTTACTGATCACCATAGTGACCAATAGAGCATGCGTAGTTCACACAGCTTAAAAAGATTGGGCGTGTTTATGCAACCTCGCCTCTTGATCTTAAGCGAGAGTATACTGCAGTGTTTTCCACTTCTTTTGAAGGTTAGTGCATTCTATAAATATTGTGTTCCATAGTTTAGATCTCATATCGCCATATATTTTATGTGCAGATCCAGTTACCGGTAAACAAGAATCAAGATGCCTAAAGCAGTGAGTTGATTTTATTTTATTATTATAATTATATATATATATATATATATATATAAATAATTACAGCTTTAATATAATATTTATATAATTACATTACACATAAATTACTGGAGAATTAAGTTTTAATGGTTGGTTTCATTGTGTATTATTTTTTAATGATGGGGGGGGGAGTTCGTACGAGTCATTCACTCTCTTTACGCAGGTGACTGTTCGTGTAACCACCATGGATGCAGAGCTGGAGTTTGCCATCCAGCAAAGCACAACTGGCAAACAGTTATTTGATCAGGTAGGTAAAGCTGTGTGGAGGTGTATGGTAAAACTAATTGTTTTTTAATGAACTGTTTGATCAATAGCTTTGTGGTATACCAGTATATCAATAAATTATTATAATGTTATTTAATACGTATACATAGTTATGAAAATAAACCGTTATGCATGTGTATCATCCCACTAGCTAATCAATAACATTCATATAATTGCATAATTTTACAGTACTTCACAGTTTATCTGTGTGTGTGTGTGTATTGTGTATGTGTTATTGACTCTTGTTGTTCATTTGGTTTCATTATTACTGTTTTGCATCCTGTGCTAATATAATATATATAGTATAATAGCGTTCTTCATTGGAAACGAAAGAGAGTGACATTTGTGACATTTTTAAGACGATTAGGGGAATAAACTTGAAGAATACTGCACCTTATAAAACAGGCCTACCACAGTATACAGTGCTAAGCAGAGGCCTACCACAGTATACAGTGCTAAGCGGAGATTAATTAACTGGTTACTGGCTTATTGTACTAGCTAAGAACATATCATCATTATCTTGAGTTTGACATCATCACATCATTGAAACAGGGTGTTGTGTAATCCTTTTGATAGTCAGCTTGTCTTATATGAGCTCCAAGAAGTAGTCCACAGTTTTTTCGCAGTCAATTTGAAGCACAAAGATGTCATTAAAGATCACCTATGTGTGTACATGTTAGTGTATTTGCCAGCTGTTAGATACATGTATATACAGACATAATTTATGAAATGATGCCAATACTATTAATTAGAAATATGGTAGTGGTAACACGATGGCACTGGAAAAAATGTTATTGATCATTCCAATCTAATTTACGAATGTTTGTGTTAAGGTGAACATAGATAAGCATTTATAATATGAGCTTAATCATTAGTTGTTGGTTACCATGGTAATGTGTTTGGAAAACCATATTTAATAGTTGCAGCTGTGAACATTTTCTTAAACCAACATTGAAGTAGATACAAGATATGTCATGGAATGTGTTATATATCGTACCACCAACAAACACCACATCAAAGGTTATACCGTAATCAACAAGACTTGATAATATTTGAAAACCCTATAATTTATACAGTTGAATCCCTATATTACGGACACCCTTGGGACAAATATAAGTGTCCTGATTAAAGAGGTGTCCTCATTTCATGGGTGAATTTATACTGTGAAGTACAGTTTGAGACATTTGTAAGTGTCCTTAATACAGGGGTGTCCTCATTTCAGGGTCTCCTGAATAGAGTGGTTTCACTGTACTGCCTAAAGATTTGGTCAAATTATATTGTGTGATGCAAAACGTTGGTCAGTTTTAAATGCTAAATAACATTATATTATACAGGTAGTGAAAACAATTGGACTTCGAGAGGTGTGGTGGTTCGGACTGCAGTATGAAGATGATAAAGGTTATTTCACCTGGTTAAAACTCAACAAGAAAGTACTAGGTCAGGATATTCCAAAGGATCCACCTCTGAAGTTTCGCTTTCGTGTCAAGTTCTACCCTGAAGATGTTGCAGAAGAACTGATACAGGATGTTACTCAACGGCTTTTCTATTTACAAGTTCGGGATTCCATTTTGACTGAGGATGTTTACTGCCCTCCAGAGACGGCTGTATTATTAGCCTCTTATGCTGTAAGTCTTAAATGACATAGTCACCTTAAAAACTAGGCCTATTGTAACACTAATTTTTAAAGGATCAGCCATTTTTGTGGAAGAAGCAAAATATTGTATAGTTGTTCTTCCTCTATAACACTCTACAAATGGCAATCTCTTTAAATGGTAATCATATTCTGTAAAGTTGCATAATGATATGGTTATAACTTGGATGTCCAGAATGTGGTACAGCACACTATCTCCACGCATTGACTATAGTATACTTTTTGAGTGAAATACACTGTACTTCGCATGTCCTACACAGTATTACACTTAGTAGTATACTGTCCTACACTTTTATGGCCTGATGAAGACGCCTGAATAGGTGTCGAAATATTGGCTCTTTTTTATTTTCAATAAAGAAATGTTTAGTGAATAATTCAATATAATACTGATGTCTCTACCTAGCCACAAAGATCTCTTTAAAATAATTAGTACTATACTATCACATACAAATGTAAAGGGAATTCACACATTACAGTATAGAGTAGTACTATAGTACTACTTAGAAGTACAATTGACTATCACCTTATTAAAGTGTAGCTCCCATCATAGTATGTGAACTGCAGTTACTATATATACATGTATGTAATAGCTGTCACTTTCACTGCAGGTACAAGCCAAATTTGGTGATTTCAATCCTGAGGTACACAAAACAGGATTCCTAGCAAAAGAAAAGCTTTTGCCAAAAAGGTACATTTTTTCATTATACACATTTTTAAAATGCTTGCATTTTTTTTGCTATTTTTAAACTTGCCAAAAATAGATATTGATGTTTACCGGTAACAAAGAGTGTGTTAATGATATTCATGACTGTACATCAATGAAATAGTGTTTATGAATTTTATTATAATTGAATATTCATCTTTGGTGCTCTGTTCAATATGTGTGGCCAGCAATGATTCCTGTTAATTAATACTCCTTTGGGACTACTTAATGAATAGACATCATTGTTCTCGCAAACCTTTTAGTAAATGTATAATTATGTGTAACTACAAGTTCATATGGTAATATTTGGCTAGTAATGAGTGCTTATAATTTGTTTAATATAACTAAAACGCTTTTAATAACCAATTAACCAGTTTTTGAAAACTACTAGTCGTTGTTATCATACAAAGTCTGCTCACATTCCCAATGACCTCAAAATTAGGACGTGATGACTTTATATGTACTATAGTGTATAGTTTAATATCATAAGGTTAATACATGATTATACTGTAACTCAATAACTTATATGTACTGTAGTGTATAGTTTAATATCATAAGGTTAATACATGATTATACTGTAACTCAATAACTTATATGTACTATAGTGTATAGTTTAATATCATAAGGTTAATACATGATTATACTGTAACTCAATAACTTATATGTACTATAGTGTATAGTTTAATATCATAAGGTTAATACATGATTATACTGTAACTCAATAATGAAGCAATGGATTGGAATTTTGATTTACACATGATAATGGTGAAGGTAAAAAGATTGTTGGTCCCTCTAAACTAAAGTTATGAACATGTTTTTGAGGTGAATGGGAATTTTGATTTATTTCTTATCTTTTAGAGTTATTGAGCAACATAAGTTAGCAAAAGAACAATGGGAAGAGAGAATATCTGTATGGTACCGTGAACACAAATCCATGCTGAGGTAATTATTTTAGTACTAAAATCTATAAGAATATTGAATATCGGCAATTCTGTCATTGCATGGGGGTCTGAGGGTGTTGCTGATATATGTACGTAGCTGTCCCTGTAATTTAGTATAAATATGTCTGTTTATTAATTTATCTATTTATTCACCTCCAGAGAAGATGCCATGATGGAATACCTCAAGATTTCTCAAGATCTAGAGATGTATGGAGTCAATTATTTTGAAATTAGGAACAAAAAAGGCACTGATCTTTGGTTGGGAGTGGATGCACTCGGTCTCAATGTTTATGCAAAAGATGATAAACTGACTCCAAAGATTGGTTTCCCTTGGAGTGAGATTCGTAATATATCTTTTAATGACAAGAAATTTGTCATTAAACCCATAGACAAGAAAGCCCCGGTGAGTAACATCCAATGTGAATTATTATGTAAGAAATGTGCAAAGCAGTTTGAACTAAAAATGTTTGCTACAAGCAGCTAAGGAATCTAGAGATACAGTATATGTTAATAAAATATCACCATACGGTAACAGTAATTATCTTAGTTCTACTGTCAGTATAGTATAGTAATTACTGTCTCGCTACTGTGGTATTCAATTGACAAGTACAGTATATGTTAATAAAATGTCACCATACAGTAACAGTAATTATCTTAGTTCTACTGTCAGTATAGTATAGTAATTACTGTCTCACTACTGTGGTGTTCAATTGACAAGTACAGTATATGTTAATAAAATGTCACCATACAGTAACAGTAATTATCTTAGTTCTATTGTCAGTATAGTATAGTAATTACTGTCTCACTACTGTGGTGTTCAATTGACAAGTACATCAATTACTGTTAAAACTACTGTCTGTAGTGTGAATTTAAACTACTGAGTAGTTACTGTTACTGTATAGTGACATACTGTGGCGTCTTCCTGGATACCTACATCTCTGTAAATAGCATTTGAGGATGTATTAAAGCTCAGGACAACTGCCTATACAATTTATTTTTATGATCTATATATCTATATATTAGGACTTTGTGTTCAATGCTCCTCGTCTACGTATCAACAAACGTATCTTAGCACTGTGTATGGGAAACCATGAACTATATCTCCGGCGTCGTAAACCTGATACCATAGAAGTACAGCAGATGAAAGCACAGGCTAGGGAAGATAAACATGCCAAGCAGATGGAGAGGTAGGTCATGTGATTTACATGTGATTGAGTTCCCATGACTAAGTTTGTTCCTGCCTGCCCTATACAAAATGTAAACTCAGGTACTGTAACTTGAGTTTACATACTATGATGGGAGCTACACTTTAATAAGGTGATAGTCAACTGTACTTCTAAGTAGTACTATAGTACTACATGTACTCTGTAGTGTAATGTGTGAATTCCCTTTACATTTGTATGTGATAGCATACTACTGAGGTGTAATACTGTGTAGTACATTCAAAGTACAGTATACTTCACTCACAAAGAAGTTGCACTGTAGTCAATGGAAGTACAGTGATAATATGTAAACCTAAAAATGTCAGATACTATATATAATTATATTGTATTTTCTTCAATTACTTTGTGTGATAGGGCTAAACTTCAACGTGAACGACAAGCCAGAGAAGATGCCGAAAGGCAATTCAAAGAACTTGAAGAACGAATGAGAGTTGCAGAAGAGAAGGAGCAACAACGAAGATTGGGTAAATGAATAAATCAAAAAGTTATATAAAATTATGTACTTTGTGTAAAGAATTGGAAAAACAAGAAGAGGAACGCAGAAAGCTTGAAGTGAAACTGATGAGAGAACAAGAAGAAAAGGAATCTTTGGAGAAGAGAGCTAAGGCTGAAGCTGCTAACAAAGTAGCAAAAGAAGAAGCTGTGAGTTGAAAATAACATGCCACTGTGTAACCATAGCAACATAGATCACCACCACTGCAAGTCTATAATACTTTACTCCATTAAATGTTACTTATTCACTAAGATGATACTGTACATGCCAGTGTGGTACTATTTTTATCTTTGTCACTTTTTAATATGTGTGTACATATTGAAGTAGGTATATAGACAAACAGATGATCTTTATTTCATTATTGTAGGAAAAGATTCGTGTAGAACTTGAGAAGAAAAATAAGCAGCTGCTAGACCTCCAGAAACAGGTACAGTATCTTTTGAATGACATATGGATTACACCTGTATTATAATCCTCTATTCACAGTTAGAGAAAACTCGTATCGCACCCCAAGTCCAGGTTGTCCCAACTATTACCACTGACACTCCGGAATCTGATACTCCAGAATCAGTACTCGTTAAAGAAGGAGAGAATTCTAACGAGGGTGATGAAGACGTGAGTTTTGGTATAAGAATTTAACAAACTATAGTGGCAGTCAGTGTTTTTGATAAGCTCATATGGAGTACCATTGGCCCAAAGAGCTTCTTATTTGTGCAGTTAATTATGATTGTACTGTCAATAACAGCATCAACTCTTTGTAAATTGGCTCAAAATGTATTACCAATGGCACACACACTAACCATTGTTTGAGCCAATTTGGTCCATGCTTCAAAACTTATCAAAAACTCTGGTGGTAGTATACGGCAGTTTGGTTATTAGTTAATGGATATATCATTAGGTTAATTTTGTGCTGGAATCATTTTTTTTAAGTTGATTTTGTATATTAATATCATTACAGACTAAAGAAGGTGAAACCGATCTCTCTCTTGAAGGGGCTCAGAACATTGGATCTGAAATGTCACGTATTCATATTGCTGAAAAGAACAAGCAAATGGCCGACATGTTGAAGGTAAGAGGACACCATGTTAAAATACATTCAATCAAACATTGTTTTGTTTACAGGCCCTGACCTCTGAGTTGGCCACAACAAGAGATGAAACTAAACAAACCAAGGAAGATCTTCTTCACGCTGAGAATGTAAAACAGGGACGGGATAAGTACAAAACACTGCGTCAAATCCGTCAAGGAAATACCAAACAGCGTGTTGATCTCTTTGAGCACCTTTGAACATCTACACAGATATCCATTACATGTTTAAATGTACGTTACTTATTATTACCTCAGAGGAGTGGAGATGGAAAAGTGGGAGTATGGATGGGAAGGAGTGTTGGGAGTGGGATGGGAGACAAAATGCATCTACACAGATATCCATTACGTGTTGGATTGTAAGCTGTTAGTTATTGGGAGGAGTGGAGGTGAGAGAAGTGATATATGGTAATAGGTGTGGGAGAAGTGAGATAGGGGACAGGAGTAGAATGCATCTACAAAGATATCCATTACGTGTTGGATTGTAAGCTGTTAGTTATTGGGAGGAGTGGAGGTGAGAGAAGTGATATATGGTAATAGGTGTGGGAGAAGTGAGATAGGGGACAGGAGTAGAATGCATCTACAAAGATATCCATTACGTGTTGGATTGTAAGCTGTTAGTTATTGGGAGGAGTGGAGGTGAGAGAAGTGATATATGGTAATAGGTGTGGGAGAAGTGAGATAGGGGACAGGAGTAGAATGCATCTACAAAGATATCCATTACGTGTTGGATTGTAAGCTATTACTTATTATTACCTCAACAAAGGTGTTGGGTGGAAAAGATATGGGGAGTAGTTGAAGCAATGGAAAGGTTTTTGGGGGCAGGAGTAGGGATGAAATTTCATATCCATGCTATTAATATATTTGTATTTCTTTATTCATTCTATAGTTAATTGTTACGACTGAACTATTTAATGAAAACTGTTCTACTTCTCGGGATCAATATAAATAATTATTGTTGTTACTTACAGGAGTCATTTTTTTGTTTTTTTTTTCTGTGAATATATATAGTTGACTGCCTTCAATTTTTGATTACTTATTGCTTTTAAATTAACCATGCGTTAAAGTATGGAACACTTAGCATTTGCCCTTTCTTGTAATAAAATATTTATAAATTATAATCTATTTCATTAGCTCAATACTTGTTTGTAGTTCACTTAGTGCTGTCTGGCCTTTTGATAAAAGTATCCGAGCCATCTGCAAGTTATTGGAAGTGGGTGTAATCCTTTTCACTGTATACTTTGCCTCACCTCTTCTTCATGGTTATGTTTCCACATATCAAATTCCCCTCTTATCCATGTCCGAAGTTCTAATCGTTTTTCAAAGTTTTCAATACCTTTTAGAGCTCTCAAAAAATCACGATATAGTTTGATTGTTTCTCTACGATAAATGAACTACAAGAGATAATCATTACTTCAATAGAACCTGTTTAAATTACCTGTTTAAATGTGAAAAAAGGTTTAGCTGTAGTCATGTCCTAATTAGTCTAATTATGAGCATGGATCTTAATTTTGGATTATGTTGCTATGGTAACATGACTCGGTAAAACAAACTGTTTTCTTCTTCGCAGTTTATCTTGTAATTGGCAGAATGGCTACAGCTATAGCTCCTCCAATGGACATATCTCCCAAACAGAAGGAACTCTCTCCTACTAAAAGAATTACTCAAATGGCTGATGGTTTTACTACAAAAGCTTACATGAAGAATGTAAAAGTAAAAGAATTACACTTTGTTCAGAGATAGTTATATATATATATATATATATATATATAATTTTATCACTCCCTTGGACACAGGTCACTCCTCCTCCTAAAGCGGGTGCTTTTTTCGAAAGACCTTCAAAGCCAACTGATTTTCGTAAGTTTTATGACCGAGGAGATTTCCCGATTGCATTAGAACACGACACAAAAGGAAACAAGATAGCATGGAAGGTAAGCCATTCTATACCTGTAATGGTATCAATTCTTTTTTTTTAATTAACAGGTTGAAATTGAAAAGTTAGATTATCATCACTATCTTCCTCTGTTTTTTGATGGACTATGCGAAACAACACATCCTTATGAATTCTTTGCCAGACAAGGTGTTCATGACATGTTAGAACATGGCGGTAAAAAGATACTGCCTGTAATTCCTCAGCTGATTATACCCATTAAAAGTAAGCATGGTTTGTTATCAGTTGGGTAGATTGGAGTATGAATGTGTCGCCTTTGTGGTTATACAATTACTAAAGCCACTGAAATGGTAGCTGTACATGTATGAGCAACAAATTTGTTATTGACACCGTCACTGAACCATAAGGGTACACCCTCCCTCAATCCAGGAAGGGTAGGGTTAAGTCCTTATAATCTGGCTTGTTCAGTGTCGTTCACTTCCTAATGATTGTTGTCGATATACGCCATATCAATCTCTTGACTATAAGTGTGTATCAAACCTATAATTATTATTGTTGTATGTTGAAAGTTCAAAAGTCAATTTTGTCCATTCTTTTCCCCATTTTAGATGCTCTCAATACACGTAACCCAACTGTCATTTGTACTACTCTCAAAGTACTACAGCATTTAGTTGTGTCCGCTGAAATGGTTGGGGAAGCCTTGGTTCCATACTACAGACAAATATTACCGATACTTAACATCTACAAGAATAAGAACTGTAAGCTTCAACTCAACTCCCACTTTTAGCAATTAAAGACCAGGGAGTATAATTTATTAATCCTCCTCCACATATACGTAGCAGAAGGTTATTGTAATCATATTTATAATTCTAGTCGAGCGATATTTGTCACATTAATGATAATACATAATTTCACTTGGATGCTAATGAAGTATATTGAAAGTATCAATGGTAGAAAGTAATAATATTTGTAACCAGATGAGATAAAAATAATTTCGACAAATGCTTACCTTTAAATACTTCCTATTAGGCCATGTTGTTCAAGATGACAAACTAAATTAGGAATCCAGGCAGAGCAATAGTTCTTTTGGATTCCCAATTTAGATGACTCTCTACACACAATGGCCAAATAGTGAATATTTGCATTTGTCAAATTATCCCTGAAGTGACATTTTAGATTTTATATATTTTCTCCTCTAGTGAACTCAGGAGATGGGATTGATTACAGTCAACAAAAGAGACTCAATATCGGTGATCTCATTCAAGAGACACTGGAAGCATTTGAAAAGCACGGAGGAGTGGATGCATTTATAAACATTAAATATATGGTGCCTACGTATGAGTCTTGCCTTCTTAACTAATGCGTATAGTTTTGTTGATACTGTTATTATTATTATAAAAAATTATTTGTTTATTACAGTATTGTGGGTGCACTAGTACAAGCAGTCAATTTAATTGGACTGGACTGTCTTTTCTCACAAACTGTGTGAGGTCTTGATAATCGATTCAGAACCAAATAAGCATGTTCACTTGACATAATACTGTGCCCTGTTCTTGCTCTGAATGCTTGAGCTGTACTGGATATTATATGAGGAAGAAGCCCATTATATTGATGCTGAGCTGAAGTCACTAAAGATTGCCTAATCAGACTGTCCACATATTCATTTGTACCTTGATGGTATGATGACACAGGCTCTTTACATCTTCTCCTCGGTTTCACTAGAGTTGCTCTGTACTTTTCATTCAGGTATGATAACAGCCGTTGATAATCAATTTCAAATAGACCTTCAGTATCCATTTCATTAGAGTGGTTCTTGCCTGATAACATAGATTTCATGACAAGCCCCATATTCTCTGAAACAGCCAGGATATCAAAGAACTCGTAGAGTTTAATTTTATTTGGGAGGTCCAACTGTTGTGACAATTTCAGTAATATGTATTTTAGTCGGACTGGAGAAATAATTTTATTAACTAATTTGAGACACTGAAGTATCAATTGTGGTTCTGTTGGTAGTCCTAATGGATGATCAGAACTCATCACTTCAAATATTCTCCTACCTGAGGCTATGTCGGAATATGTCATTGTTCGCTGCTTCAAGTTCTGCAAAGCTTTTTTCATGGTTTTTCCATTATATTCTGCAGAATGCCGGTTGAAAACAAGATGCAAATCTGCATCAAGAAGTTTTGCATTCAACCACTCTGTGATTTCTTTGTCAGAGTATTCTGTTTTCTCCAGACCTTGTCTCTGAAATAGTCTTTCAAATAGTTTTGCATCATACCCTAATGATAAAGCTAAGTACCTCAATTCTTTGAGTGTATAATATCCTCTTTTGGTAGTATAAAATGGCTCAAGCAGTAGACTCATTTCTGGCAGAAAGTGAGCCCCACCCTAATTATTAACAATAAAAAAAATTTGTTTGCGCATGCGCACTAGGCCTAAGTTTTGGAAAGTAAAGATTTTTTATGACAAAATTTACACCCAGAAATCAAACTTTTGTATATTTTTTTCGATGGATCAGTCACCAATTACACAACGAAAAGGAGGAGGCAGTAAGTGTTAACTATTTATACTACACTTCAGTACATGTACCAGCTGGAATTGTCCACCATTTAAAACTGTTTATACAGCTATCTATTCGTTCTTCATTATCAAAACAATAATTTTTTCAATCAGGATTCTCATCATTCTCTGATGATCAGAGGAATACCTTGCTAAAATACTTTGATGAATATGGCATGACATCAACAAAACGGTGCAATACAGAACTAATGGATCGATGTTGCACTGAGGTTGGAACCACCATTGATAAAGTTAAGGTACGTCAGTTTCTAGATAGGAGAAGTAGATTAAAATTCACTATATTGTTTTAGAATTGGATTGGATCTGAAGCTGTAAAACGAAAGAGAAAAGCTGGAATACTTCCTCGTCCAAAGTTTGAGTTTTTATCGGTATATTAAAAGATAGAACTTGTTCTTATTTTGAGTATGAATTGATTATAGGGAAGTCCAGAACTGAAGATAGCCACATCCCCTCCAATTAAGAAAATTAAACGAGTCAATGGGTATAACGTCTTCTTCTCTGATTATGTTCAGACCCATTCAGAACTGGGTCCAGGTATTAATAATAAATATAATTACATACCTCTGATTATGTTCAGACCCATTCTGGTTTCAGATGTTAATAATAATAATGAGTATATTCAGGCCCATTCAGAACTGGGTCCAGGTATTAATAATAAATATAATTACGTACCTCTGATTATGTTCAGACCCATTCTGGTTTCAGATATTAATAATAATAATGTGTATGTTCAGACTCATTCAGAACTGGGTCCAGGTATTAATAATAATGTTAAGTATAATTATAGTAATGTAGTCATAATATTCATTTACGTAATGATAGACAAGAATATAGTCGCATCCTTAGTACAAACGTACAACATATGGTGCCATTACTTGATCCAGAAAGTACTATTGATTGCCATACCCTTTCACCTAGCGGCAAACAGTCACATCCTTAGTACAAACGTACAACATATGGTGCCATTACTTGATCCAGAAAGTACTATTGATTGCCATACCCTTTCACCTAGTGGCAAGGGTAACAATGTTGTGTTGCACATTGGTGCATGCAGGGAGAGGTTCGAAGAAACCCTCCAGTCTGGTAGTTTTTTCGTAGAGTCAAATAACATACTAAATGATCATGATTGTAACTGTCCTGTATCTGGAGGATGCGTTATTAGGTATACAGTTGTCCACTCCAAATATGGTCTTTGCAATTTTAATTTTGTGGCCACTAATGCTAGAATTAATATATGACATTATGATAGAACGTATAGTAAAAGATGTCTGAATGTTTTCGATTCCAGTAAACATTATCAGGCCATCGAGTGGGGCAAAACGTGAATTTGAAGGACTTTGGCGTACATACAAGTGGTTGCCATATTGGCAAACAAATTCCGAAGGGATGGCAAAACTCTAGCAGTCAAAACTGAACTGAGACAGTATTTGCAATAATAAGTACAACTTGACATTAATGAACTCATAAGATTGTATAACTTAATTTGTCACATACTTGTCTTGTAACTTAATATTATCCCCTTTTAGATTTTAAGGAGCGAAATGCTGTTGTTGCTCAAAAATGGGCGGAGCTATCTGACGATGATCGGAAGCAGTGGGCAGCACGTGCTGAAATTGTTTGCAGTACATCAATACAGGTATGAGGATTGAGGATAAGTACAGGTATGGGTATGAGGATTGAGGATAAGTACAGGTATGAGGATTGTGGAACTTACAATTTTAAATATGTCTACATTCACCTTCTTTGCCTTTCTTTTGATGTATATTCTTGCTCAGCGTGTCTCTTTCTTGTTGTTGAAACTCCTAATTGTAATGTGATAGAATTATATGAAGTAGAGTTAATATTTAAGTTTTGATACTGTCCTAGTATGTGCTGAAACCCAAATATCCATACTGATTGTATGATACTAGTGTTGTTTTAGTTAACTACTAAAACCTCTTTTAATAAGGTATTGTGACTTTTAGTTAACTAAACTATAACTAAATTACAAGTCTATTGTAATAACTATAACTAAAACCTCTTTTAGTAAGGTATTGTGACTTCTAGTTAACTAAACTATAACTGAATTACAAGTCTATTGTAATAACTATAACTAACTAAAATGAAAATTGGCCAATAATGGGCACTTTTAGTTAGTTAACTAAAACTTAAACCCTTTTAGTAACAGCTAATATATTTGATACTAACACTCATGAATGACCAGTCTCACCTGTTGTCTTCATCTTTGTCATGGTTTCAGGAATTTCAACAACAACAAGGAGCTTTACTGAGCAGTCCTGACACTCTGGAGTCATCACTTTTGAGTTCAACGACAACTAATCACGTTTTAGCTGAAGAAAACATTGTCGAAAAAACTTTATTAGCTATACAAGAAAAAGTAAATATTTTTATATTTGTGTGTTTGTATATACGTCTATGTGTGAGTGTGAGTGTATTGTGACATTTGTATATACATGTGTCCAAGTATATGTGTGTAACAGTGTTTGTGACTGTATGTGCACATGCGAGTATGTGTATATACATGTTTGTATGTATGTATGTATATATATATGTATGTATGCATATATGTTTGTATGTATGTATGTATATATATATGTATGTATGCATATATGTTTGTATGTATATATGTATGTATGTATATATGTATGTATGTATGGATGTATGTACGTATGTATGTAAGTATGTATGTTTGTATGTATATATGTTTGTATGTATGTATGTATTATGTATATATGTATGTATGTATGTATGTATGTATGTTTGTATGTTGCATGTATGTATGTATGTATGTTTGTATGTATGTATATGTATGTATGTATGTATGTTTATATGTATATATATATACATGTATGTATGTATGTATTTATATATGTATGTATGTATGTATGTATGTATGTATGTATGTATGTGTGTAACTGTGTATGTATGTTAGAGAGCTTACCTTCTTCCATTTTCTTATAGTTTGAACTTCTAGAACAGCTTGGTTTTGAGGGCTACTCCATTCTTGTAAACACAGGTGCTCTCCAAACACATCTTCTAGCTACTAGTAAGGGTAAGAGTTTCCATAAACAGAGACAGCAACATGGAAAGCCTCTAGAAAATCCTTTTATTGGGCATGTTTTTTCTGAGAGCTCAGGTAATAATTCAAATCTTGTTTATTTTTCACTGGTTAATTAATTATTAATTAATTATTAATTAATTAAAATTTTAATTACTTTTTTATTAGAATTAAGTCCTTCAGTTGCTGTCACAACAACAGCTTCCACAGCAACACTTTCACATGCAATAGCTTCTTCATCTCCCTCTCAGAGTTCCTCTCCTCTGAAGATTGTCAGAATTAGTGTTGGTAATAGTTCACCAGGAGGAGCTATATCGCTAAGCAGTCTAGAGACAATGCAAAGATCTGTTCTAAATGCATTTTCTCTAAAATATAGTGAGCTTAAGTTATGGATGGATGAATGGATGGATGGATGGATGGATGAATGGATGAATGGATGGATGGACGGACGGACGGACGGACGGACAGACGGATGGATGGATGGATGGATGGATGGACGGACAGATGGACGGATGGATGGATGGACAGATGTATGGACAGACCGATGGACAGACAGATGGATGGATGCTTAATTCAAATATACTACTATAAATTATTTGGATTGATAGTGCTAAATAAGTGGACGGATAGATGATACATTAGTTAGACAGATGGATTAATTATACATGTATCTACTTGTTATTTTATAGAGGTTGTCACAGGTTGCTCTGAAGTACCTTATGATAATTTAGAATCTCTTGGCGTTCAAGTATATGGAATGCCTCAGGGAGTCCCCTTTCATTCACCATTATTATATAATCAACAACAACTTCAACAAATATTAGCCAACTTGGAAAAGATTGTATTCTTGAAATTCAATTCTCAATCAACTACGGTGAGTTTGGTATGGGACTGGATGAGAAAGGGATCATTCGTGGAACCTTTGAGTTACCAGGACCAATCTAATGGAGTCCATCTATAGTTGGATGTTATTTGCAGTGTTCCCCCCAAAAGGTGGTACCATGGCTCCCAACCATTTAATTTATGTGCAAAAACGAAACATCATGTACCACTGATGGACTCCTCCACCGTTAATATTTACCTGGGGGGAACACTGGCTATTTGTACATGTATACAAGTTCTGTATTAAATACATATTTATAGTTTTACAATAGCTCGCATGCAGTGGTTCATGGAGGACCTCCAATGCTGTGATGTATGAATTGTTCTTATTTTTGATGCAGGATACACCATTAGAAGTCGAAATATCTCAAGACAGTGTGGCATCCTTGGTGGATCCAGGTGTACACTAAACAAAATTAATGATAACTCTTGTATAATTTGAACAATAGTGATGTGCAACAGATACACTATAATACATTTATAATTATTATCTCTATTATTATTTGTCTTCATCCTCTTTCAATGGAGGATCTTTCCCCTCGTCCTCTTGTGATGGTAGCTCCTCTGTTGGAAGAGGCTCCTTCGTCTCATCATTTTTCAATCGAGGATCTTTCCCCTCGTCCTCTTGTGATGGTATCTCCTCTGTTGGAAGAGGCTCCTTCGTCTCATCCTCTTTCAATGGAGGATCTTTCCCCTCGTCCTCTTGTGATGGTATCTCCTCTGTTGGAAGAGGCTCCTTCATCTCATCCTCTTTCAATGGAGGATCTTTTCCCTCGTCCTCTTGTGATAGTATCTCCTCTGTTGGAGGAGGCTCTTTCATCTCATCCTCTTTTGAAGAAGTATCTTTAGTCTCATCCTCTTGGCCTTTAACTTCAGCATCTTTAGGAATAGTCTCCTCAATGTTGTCTTTTACTTCTTCAGTTGTTTGTTCTTTTACTAGTTCTTCCATCTCTTTCTCTGTTTTTACTAATTCCTCTGTGGGTTTCTCTTCATCTCTTGGTTTTTCTGTTGTCACAGAAGATTCCGTTTCTTGTGATGTCTCGGGTTCCATTGGAAGATCTTCAGATGTTTCTATCAATAGAAGCTCCAGTAAATAATTATAAAGAAACCTGTTCTTACGTATGTTGATATACTTTCAACAGCCAATACATAAAATTGGCATATATACTTATTAAAATTTTACTAACTTGTATCATTTTCTCCAGTAGTCTCGTCATCCTCATTTACATTTACAATCTCTGGAGGTGTATCCACAATACCAAGTTTCTTCTTAACAACACTACGAATAATAGCTAAATTGGAGAATATATTCATATAAGCGATTTATCAATTTCTATTCATTTACCATCTAGTAATATTCTTGCAGCAACTTTTTTGTCCATTAGTTTCTCAGTTTCTTCCATCAACCATGGTATGAACGAGGTCTCAATATCTAATACCAGTTCAAACAACAATATATATTATACATTAATGTTGTTAATAACCATAGCTAAAATGAAAACTGCACTGTACTGTGTTGTATTGCTGCAATATACGTGTACTGTGCTGTACTACACCATACAGTAATAATTTATACTGTACTGTACTGTGCTGTACTGCTGCAATATACATGTACTGTGCTCTGCTGTACTACACCATACAGTAATAATTTATACTGTACTGCTGCAATATACATGTACTGTGCTGTGCTGTACTACACCATACAGTAATAATTTATACTGTACTGCTGCAATATACATGTACTGTGCTGTGCTGTACTACACCATACAGTAATAATTTATACTGTACTGCTGCAATATACATGTACTGTACTGTGCTGTACTACACCATACTGTACAGTGCTGTACAAACAATAGCACAATAGGCAATTTTAGTTGGTTAACTAAAACTGTATTTAAATTGAGTTGTAGTAAACCTAATATGTTTTAGCAAGAGCCCATGAATCAACTACAACTAAAATTATGAGAAACCAGTCATACTATAACTAAAAAATTATTCTTGTCAACAATATACACATATTACCTCTTTCTACTGGATCGTAGAAGAAACCGCTCTCACTAAGACAAGAGAAAACAGCCGGTACCAGATCTGATAAGTAACTCTGAGCAAATGCTCTTGCAGACACCTTGTCTGCTGTTTCTTTTTCTTTGAGGAGAGCTTCTCTTTGTTGCTGCATCCTCCTCTCCTGATATCAGACAGAATAAACTCAAAGAAGCATATGTAGCAAGTAACACTTGTGTACCTTCTCTTCTCTTCTCCTCCTTTCCTGCTCCTCTAGTCGCTGTGTCTCAACCAACTCACAGTTTCTATTCTCTTCAAAGATACGTTGCTGTTCTCTTAAAGCTGCTAGCTCTTCCTCCTCCATCACTTCTAGTAATGCTTGTTCTACTGTCTTTCCAACCAGAACCTCAAGTATCGGTTTAACTTCAAGATCAAAGTCAAAAAGCTACATTAAAAAGAATTATACAATTGATAAATTTTGCAATACCTACACTTACATCACCATCTTCAATCTGTGTGGCTACATCAACGCCTGTCTTAGCTGGAATAAACATTGGTGTTGGTGGACGATCCAAGAAGGCATCAGTTTGAGTATGTACATCAGCTTCTTCAACTCGATCGGTGATTTCCTCTAAGTAGAGCTCTGTCTGAATATCAATATGCTTGCGCCCTTCCACTGGAGGTGGCGAGTGAATTCTCATTTGTTCATTTACACGTTTACGAGCCAGTAATCTACGTCTTGACTCCTGCTGTCTTTGTAGCTCCAAAGGATTTGGTTGAGATGACTGTAGAAACATAATATACACATGTATATGTATAGTAAATAGAAAATGGTAATGCAACATCCCTTCAATGTGATGTGAAATTGATGCAACTCAATCGCATCAATTTCACATCACATTGAAGTAAGGTTTATATGATCATAATAAAGATGAATAATACATGACTTACTGCTGGAAGGGAGTGCAAAGCATACGTATTTCCTCTTACAATTCGTCGATCATGCATGATGTTTGAAGGTCTAATGGAAAGAGCTTACAATAAATGATTGTAAGGAAACGAATTTGATTCCAATACCTTCCATCAGGATCGCGATATTTCCTTCTTTGTTGAACTAATCTTGGTTGAGAGGAGTAGCTATATGTCCCTGAGCTCTCTGATTTTCTCATAAGAGTCCCTGTTGCCATCTTTAGTTATGTTGATTCTGAATGGCTCAAATGGGTGTTTGCGTTGCTATGTGTTTCTATGTGTTGCTATGTGTTGCTATGTTACAATAAAATATCGTTTGCGCATGCGTATTGCCCAAAAAAATCTGAAGAATGAGGAGAGGATATGGGAATTGAAAGAGAAAGGTTCATTGGCAAGGTAGATAGCGAGTTGATGTGCTCGATATGTGTACAGGTGTTACAAGATCCAATACAGATTCGTAAATGTGAACACTACTTCTGTAAAAACTGTATAGATGAATGGTGGAAACACAAACATGCTTGTCCTGTTTGTAGAAACCGAATACCATCTGTTCAAGATTTGATTGCACCTCCTAGAATAGTTCGTAATATGCTATCACGTCTTGAATTAACGTGTGATTATAGAATGTTTGGTTGTACTGAAATTGTTCGATTGGACGGTTTAAAATCACACTTGGAGCAGTGTGAATACAATCCTAAGCGTTTGGTTGTCTGTGAAAAGGGGTGTGGTCAAGCAGTACCACAGGACGAAATATCTCAGCATAATTGCATTGAAAAACTACAATGCTTATTACGTAATGAATCTACAAAAGTACAATCTCTTACAGAACGAGTTGACAGACTGGAACAGAAGTTAGTAGAACAACAGGGAGAAATGTCGTCTTTGAAACAACTTGTTACATCAATGAGACCAATAGGCATTACTTCAAATCCTAGCTACTCAGATGAAGTAGAAAGAACTATTCAAACTTCTCGTTGGCTAGCTACACTCAAACCAGCTCAGGTTAAAAGATGGGGTGGTATGATTTCAACACCAGATGCCGTTTTGCAATCTATTATTCATAAAGGATTGGTTGATAGTAATTGTCCAGCATATCTTGTAGATGAACTCATGTCTAATGCGCATGAACGTCACTGGCCACATGGGCTGAGCACTCTAGAAACTAGACAAATTAATAGACGTAGGTATGAACAGTTTGTTACCAAGCGTGTTCCGGGTAAACAAGCTATTGTTATCATGTCGTGTGAAAATGAACATATGGATGATTCAATGATATCCTCTCCAGGTATGGTGATGATATTTGCTCATGGTATTGAATAATTGAACTGAACTATATATAAAGATCAAATTTACTTACTCCATAGACCACACTCAAATTTCATCAAATTTTACAGAAATAAAATAAAAATTTTTTGTAATGAAAGTAATTAAAATGAATGATTTTCTGATGTATCATCATGGCTGAATGTCCGTATCATAGTGTAAGGTGGCGGTCTGTGACTCAGTGCATAATAAATGTACTGAGAGATGGATCACTATTAAAGGGGAATCACATACGCTTATTTCCCAGGCTTGTCTGTGCTTGCCCTGGTAAGTATAGATAAGTTTGCAAATGGTTTGTTATGTAAAGTATTATCCAGGTAAAGAATCTGTTCTAGATACAGAAGCTGTAGATATACTGTTGAGTTGGTCTAAGAGTTTAAAATCCAAACCCAACTTACTGAAGCTGTGTATGCCCGTGCAAAATATACTGAAGACAATAGTGAGAGATGATGCATTAGATGAAGTGAAGAAGCCTTTACTGAGACTCTTGTCACTTGTATATTTGATATACTCAGGTGAACATAGATATAATTATGTATGAACATAGATAGAGATAGTAGTAAACACAAACTATCTTTACTCTATCAGTCTACACATATCTGTTTCCATAGGAAATACTAGCCTTTTAGAACACAAAAGTCAAAATAGTATCCCCACTGTTACCAGTAATACTGAAAATGAACCGGAACCATGTGGAGAGAAAACTTTCTATCTCGACCTTCCAGCTACCCCTACTACATATATTGGTACCTTCATTGGAGCTGGTGGAAAACATCTTAAAGTATTGTGTGCAGAGTATAATATTATTAGCATCCATCTTGGAGAGGACTTACCAAAGGGAAGCAAGAAGATGAAGGGTAGGAGATTCATTTATACAAGCCCTGTGAGAATTCATTACAAGTTTAATCCTGGAGACGAAACAGCATCAGGATTTGAAAAAGCGTTGGAGGACAGAGCCAAACTCATATCAGCAAAGAGAGAGAAACACCATCAAAATGTATGTGTGTAGAAAAATTGGATTGTCAGAAATAAAGTGCAATGTTCATTGTTCACCAGTCCTCCCACTGTAAAGCTATTGTAATTAGCTACCTATAATGTGCATATCTGTTGATATAAGTATGTCCATTGTTGCCACAGTAGAGAGAGATGTATTAGCTCCTAGTGTTTAGAAACAGTTAACCACAGGCACACACTATTGTATACCTATCATGTCCACTGCATACAATTGTCACATGTCCTTCACAATTTCACCAAGCCATTGTTTCTCAGGTACAAAGGTATCACACTGTTGTTACAAATCGTGCAATTGAATGGAGGAAACGAAAGGAAGTGAATCAACGTTTAATAGGTTTGTCTGGACTATACAATATACATGAACTATCATTGTTAATTTATTTAGATCCTAAAGAAGCTTCCGTTGGGAAGTACTTCAAAAACAAACAGAAAGAGAAGTAATTGTAGTGCTAAATTAAGTAATTGAGAATAATATTAATCACTCCAGGAAACTCAAACCTCCACCAGTCTTGTCAGAGAGCAAATGTTTACACTGCTTGCTGCCCCATTCTACTGAAATACAAGAATGCAAATACCATCCAGGATACACTGGTGAGATAAATTTAGTCAAATCACAAAAGAGCTTTGACGACACTAAAGCCTGCCTAAGCTGAGCTGGTTCCCCAGAAGTTGAGTTAGGAGTGTGTACGGTATACAGTGTGGTCAGAGTTATGTCATTAGAGAATGTATAGTATCTCATAACTGATATATAGCAGGTCTTGAATTATTTAAAGTCTTAATAGATGCGCATTAGTGAGAGGAAGTCAATGATGTGAAGATTGGACCAAGTTTTCAAAGATTTCCTGAGGACCAACTCAGCTTGGACAGAATTTAATGTCGTACTCTGTCTGGATAATGGGCTCTGTAGAAGTGTAACTCTAGTCTGTAGTAAATACAATCTTGTTTCAGTTATGACATAGATCACCATAGTCTACTGTAATATTGATTGTTTTAATACAAGTAGTGTAGTACTTTATACGAGGTTAGACTAAAAATCCAAGTATTTCTCCCTCTCTCTTTCTCTCTGTTGTAGCTGAAGCAAAAAGTAAGAAAGGAAAGTTAATCAAAAAATGGACTTGTTGTAATGAATATTATCGTCAATACAGCACTCCTCTGGAAGAACACCAGCGAACTGGGTAATACAACTCATCTATTTTTATGGCGATCTGTCTGTTTGACTATGCATCTATTTATCTCTCTATGTCTTGTAGATGTACTGTGGGTTTACATATTTGGAGACCTCATAAACTAAACAAAGGAAGGAGGAAATTGTCTACTGGAGAAGACCAGATTGAGGACATCACTGTGTAAAAAAAAAACAAATATCTCGACCTGTGATATGATGTCTAGTATTTTAAAGATAAATAATACTTTTTAACATATTTTTAAACAATATACTTATATGCTCATACATGGAATGTCACCTATAGGTATTGATTAGTGGTTAATTTGTTATTATAGTGTATAGCTACATTTTGTTGTTATATCCATCTCTTCATATCAATCTTACTAGAGGAGTGAATGTGAATACACAACCGTCCTATATAGTGAAGTATCAATTACTCATGCAGACTCCAGTGTAAGGAGTAGTCCATGAGTATAGAACAGATGTATGAGTACTCACCTTTATAAGAGGTGATAAGGTGAGGCAAACCATAATGTTTTCTGTGGTATGATATCAGCACCAGTCTTATTAACTCATTTTTGAGGGTAGAGCAGAGTATACTCATAGGCGAAAAAAAGCCTGTACCCAGTGGGGCTTGAACTTGCAACCTTTCGATTGCAGGCCAGCACTTTAACCAGCAGGCCACAAGTACCCCTGATGACATACTCTAACCTACGTATGTCAGTGGCATTTCACTATCTCCATCTGCTGTTAGTTGCAGTTCATCTACAGTTTCGTCACATACAAGAAACACTTGAGATATTCTGTTTGAGTGAGCATAATGAAATCAAATGAAAAATAAGAGTGATAACTCACCTGTCCCCATCTTCTCCATTGTATTGAAGATAATATTGTCCATTGGCATCAACATGCATTGTTTCTGATTAAGTTCCACAACTATGGTCTTCATTGACGTTGGGGTTCTGACATATCTAGTTACGACATAATATATGTAATGGAATGTATGTATATGGATATACTCACTGCTACATTTCCATAAGGACAGGTTATATATCCATCATAGAATGAATAACATGGATTATAACTGTACACATCATTACTTGAGTCAGTCACAGATTTAAAACTGTAAATAACATAAACATATCTAGAGTATAATAATTATACTTGGGTTGCCATCTTCATATGACATCGATGTTAAATCAATTACTCCATCGTTTGTTTCGCATACACAATTGGGTTTACCAGCTGGAGGAGTGCATCTGTCTTGTACTTTCACTGAGGGAATACTCATTTAAAGAATTGTTTGCAACGAGCCCCACCCACACTTGAAGACGACTTTTTAATAAGTATAATTATAATTCAAATTATTTAGAATGTCACATGTGTTTGCAATAATAACACATAGTATTTGGTATGTGTAAGTTGTGATAGCTACACTTTATCATATCCGTCTCTTTTTATCAATCTTACTATCGGTGTGAATGTAAACACGCAGCCATCCTATAATGAAGTATTATAGTATACATGTAAGCATTTTCTTACTCAGACTCCACTATAAGTAGTTGAAGAACAGAACAGATTATATTTATTACTGTATTACAAAACATTCGCAGTGGGTACTACTTACCTTTATGAGAAATGGCAAATCAAACCAAAATTCTTTCTGTGGTATGATGTCAGTACCGGTTCTTTCAAACTTGAATTTGAGTATGACGGCTCCAACTATGAAATATGTAGCCACACCTCCTATAGCCCTATATACATGTGATGTATATATAATCTGTTTGTCTAACTATTCATATAATTATGATCCATTTATTCTTACAAAAAAATTAAAGCAATTCCGATGGGCCCTTCTATTCCCCCCCCTCCTCCTCCTCCTCCTCCACCACCTCTATGTGGAGGATCAGGATCAGTAGGGGGAGGTGCATCGACACATGTACCTGGACATGCACACTTTGTTTTCAGATGAAAGATCTATTGGATATATTATGTAATATATAATACACAAGATGCTGTAGACATACGTATGTTAGCGTCGTTTCACCATCTCCATCTGCTGTCAGTTCTGGTTCATTTGCAGTTGAGTCACATACAAGAAAAACTTGAGATATTCTATTTGAGCGTGTTTGAATGAGAACCGGATGAAAGATAAGAGTGATAACTCACCTGTCTCCATCTCCTCCATCGTATTGAAGATAATATTGTCCATTGTCATCAACATGCATTGTTTCTGATGAAGAAGTTCCACAACTGTGCTCTTCATCTCCATAAGCATTCTGACAAACCTAGTTATGATAACACACGAATGCAATTGACTACTTCACATACATAGATACTTACTGCTATATTCCCTTCATTACAAAACGAATATCCATCATAGAATTCATGACATGGATTATAACTGTACGCTTGACCACCATTGTCATACACCCATGAAAAACTAAAATAAAAACACATTATAAATATATAAAATATATAAAATATTGTTAGAACATGAACTTACTATGGGTTTCCATCTTTATATGACATCGATGTTAAATCAATCACTCCATCGGTTGTTTCGCATACACAATTGGGTTTACCGTCTGGAGGAGTGCATTTGTCTTGTGCTTTCACTGATAATAACATTAACAGCAGAGTCAAGGAAATAGCTATCGCTATCATGTTGAGAAGGTGAACTATGCAGCCCCACAAACGCAAAATAAAAAAGTCACCACCCACGCTCTAGACCCTGGATGGGTGGGTCTGGCTAGGTCTAACGGGTCTAACTAATGCTGAGCGAATAACTGTATGTACCTACAAAATTGTAGTTCATATTTGATTGATTTAAAATGTAATGTGTAATAAAAAGATAATTTAAAAAAATTGTTTTTTTTTAATAAAAGTCAAATTGAAAAAAAATTTAAAATAAAAGTCAAATTGGCTTATTGCTCTAGTTTGTCGTAGTTTTCACCCTTTGCTTTACTCCTGATAAAATTTATAACTGGACCAAATGTGAAAATGAATCCATCCTGAAGAGTGAGAAACAGATAATTTCAGACTCACACATAGGAACGAGACCATAACATAACATACTTTTACTAAAAATGGGAGAAGGAACCAGAATTCTCTATGTGGTATAATCTCCAGACCTGTTTTTTGAAATTTAAATTTCATTATTAAGGCTCCAACAATAAAATATGTATCGAGACCAACAAAACACCTGTAGAAAGAGATCATGAAATACAGACAGTACTGGTACTACTATACACTATCCAGATTTTGAGTGTATATATAAAATATGTGTCATAATTATAATAAAGCAAACTTCGTACTGTGTTTTAAATATCAGAGAGTACGATAAAAATGAAAAAAGATGTAGGGACGTCAAAACCCAAAAAGCATGCAAACAAGGTCGGGAGGCTAACATAGGAACCAAAATTAAACAAACCATTTCCATATAAACCTACATAAGTACAGCTCTTTGTATTTTGCTTTATAGCAGTGTAAGTACTTATGTAGGGTTATATGGAAGTGGTTTGTTTAATTTTAGTTCCTATGTTAGCCTCCCAACCTTGTTTGCGTGCTTTTTGGGTTTTGACGTCCCTACATCTTTCATTTTTATTGAAAATGTTTTTTTTATTATTCTTTAGCTATTAGTATCAAACTCTTTGGTGTACATGACTATAATGCAATAAAAAATTAATGTTAGATTTAATGAAGGTATCTTATTTATACTAGGGCTGGGACAATTAATCATTAATCAATCGATATTGAAAATACTTCTGATTATCGATTATAAGTCTGTGATATCAATAATGCTAATTATTCCAAAAGACATACTTTTCAAGCACGTGACAGCAAATAATGTACAATATGGAAGTGATAGGAAGCCTTTTTGATCATCAAATGGGAGGAGTTTCCTGTATTAATTGACTTAATTGGCCTAATTACTTCCACTGATTTTAATCATTATCAATCGACTTGAAGTTAGTGATAATCAATTTCAGAATCTCAGGCCCTAATTTATACTAATGGAACAGTTATAATGAATTGATGTGTAACCATTTATCACACTTACAACACTATTAATGCAATTCCAATTGGGCCACTATCATCAGAGCTTCCTTGGCTTGATTTCTTACGAGCTGTATATTTACATCCATCATAGCAAGCACACTTTGTGCGTAGATCAAAATACTATAATCATGTGTGAAAAGGATACACAAACTGATGAATGAATGGATCGATGAGTTGATGGATTGGATAAATGGTTAGATAGATGAATTAATGTATTGGTAGATGGATGGATAGATGGATGAATTGATGGATTGGTAGATGGATGGATAGATGGATGAATTGATGGATTGGTAGATGGATGGATAGATGGATGAATTGATGGATTGGTAGATGGATGGATAGATGGATGAATGGATGGATTGGTAGATGGATGGATAGATGGATGAATTGATGGATTGGTAGATGGATGGATAGATGGATGAATTGATGGATTGGTAGATGGATGGATAGATGGATGAATTGATGGATTGGTAGATGGATGGATAGATGGATGAATGGATGGATTGGTAGATGGATGGATAGATGGATGAATGGATGGATTGGTAGATGGATGGATAGATGGATGAATTGATGGATTGGTAGATGGATGGATAGATGAATGGATGGATTATCAAATGGATAAATGGTTGGATGAATGGTTGAATGGATGGATTGGTAGATGGATATAAATGGTGGATAAAAGAAGAGACATATATATTGGTTACACACATAGTCTTTTGGGTGATTAGCATCCCCATAAGCTGTCAGCATTGGAGTGTCAGCTGAACGATCACATATCAATGTAATAATAGATATTCTATAATATTATGGTGATAGTTAATAAGTTTCTGAGTATTTTATCATACTATACCTTCCATCATTACCATCACCATACTGAAGGTATATAGTGTTATCTTCGATATAAATTTGCTCCTGATCGATTACTCCACAGTTAAAATTATCATCATTATTATTATTGTGTTGACAAACCTATATATATAATGATTACATACATACATAGCTACATGCATACATATGTACATACTACATACGTACAAACATTCATACTAGTGTTATTTTAGTTATCTAAAATCCCTTTCAGTAAGGCATTGTTAACTAAACTATAACTAAATTACAAGTCTATTGCAGTAACTAATGATTACATACATACGTAGCTACATGCATACATATGTACATACTAGTGTCGTTTTAGTTAACTATAACTATAACTAAAACCCCTTTTAGTAAGGTAATGTGAATTTTAGTTAACTGCTAAATTACAAGTCTACTGTAATAACTATAACTAACTAAAATGAAAATTGGCCAATAATGGACACATTTAGTTAGTTAACTAAAACTAAAACCATTTTAGTAGCCAAATATTTAGTTAATCAACTTACTATAAATGTATGAGAAAACTGTCATACTATATTCTCATACTAAAACAATACTTATTCATACATAGATACACATTGCAAACACATACTCAATATACTCACGGCTGTATTTGATGCACTGCAGTCCCCATCTCCATATGAAAATCCATAACATGGCTTTAAGAAATATGTATACTTTTCGTTATCTGCGGAAAGTCTACAGAATAGATGACGAAATTTCAAAAATACACCTCTAATTCAATGGTTAGTTACATACGTTTTTCCTGCCACACTTGTCAAATCTATTGTACCTTGGGCCGTTTCACATACACAATTTGGTTTACCATTTGGTACAGTGCATGACTGTGAATGCACTGATGAGTAAAAAGAAGCGATTACTAACAGAAGAACAGCAGAGTCCATATCCTTATCAGCCACTCCCCTCGATTGCTTTCGCAAATAATTAAAATTTTGTAATAAAATTCATTATCTATAGTTGTTCATAGCTAACTCCTTGAAAATCTTTCTTGAATAATCTTATAATTGGAGTAAAAGTGAAGAGAAATCCATCCTAGAATAAATATCATTAATATATTATTAAGCAAATAGTTTATGCACAACATACATGTAGTATACGCACGTACATGTATATGCACAAAATATCAATGTCGCATAATGCTAAATGTGTGTAATGAAGTAACCTTGACCATAAATGGCAGAGCAAACCAAAAAGCCTTCTGCGGTATAATATCAGTTCCACTTTTTTCAAATTTGAATTTGAGTATGATAGCTCCAACTATAAAATATGTAACTAATACAACAATGGCTCTGTGTGTTGATAGAGTTAATATATATCGATAAACACATAATCCACACAATTGCTTACACAGATATCAATACAAGACCAATAGCTCCGGCATCATTGCCGCCAGATCCACTTGACACATACGCAGGCTTACATCCACCAGGACAAGCACAAACAGAATATATATCAAAATACTAACACCAGAAAGAAAGAAAGAAAGAGTAGATTGGAATAGTCATAAGGAATATATAGTGATCAATTAAAACTATTTGAAGTCCCTACATAATGAAAAATCTCATCAGGTTTAGAATCTCCTATCGTTGTAATACGAGGTGTTTTATCTTGAGTACAATGGAGTGTTACTGTAGTGGTTCTATATAATATATTATAGGGATGGCTGTAAGTAATTAATAATTATCGCACTCATTATAACAACAAACAGAGACCAGGACGTATTATGAACATATACATGTAACTAAACATAGTTTACCTGCTTCCATCACCACCAGTATATTCAAGGAGATTGTCTCCATTAGCATTGTACATAAATGTTTCTGTATTAACAGCTCCACAATTATATTGCTTTGTTGAGTCACTTTTCTCATTTTGACATGCCTACATGTTTAAATTCATTTGGCTGTACGCAAATGCACACACAGACACACTGTTGAACTTACAGCAGTATTACTATGGCAACCAGAAGTGCCATAACCAAATCCATAACAAGGATTAAATTCGTATGTATAGTCATTAGGATCTTTTAAGTCTGTATATCTGTGATGTTGATATGTACAGAACAGCACATTATTGTAATTTTGTGTGGATTATAAAGAACATTTCAAGATATGTTTCCAAACCCTGAATTTGGCTTTCCTAGTTAATGGCACCTCAACACTGAATCCTCTACAAATATCATAATTCCCATAAAAACACTATGACATTTCCCTTTGATCTTCAGTTACAAGTTTGTACATTTATATATTAACATTGAGACAACAATACAACTTGAGGCTGCAAAACCCCTATTATACAAGAGATGTTAAAAATTTCTTAAAAGGGGGTACCAACAACCTATATAGGGGTGCAAAGTTAAACATATTCATACCTCGGTTTGCCATTATTGTTCACAATGCTAGTGATATCTATGAGTCCTTCAGGAGTATTGCAAACACAGTTTGGTCTTCCCTTTGGAGGCTTACATGGACTTTGTGCAAGACCTTTCTGACTTTGCAGGAGTAGAAGATAAAGAAAAAGACACCACAAAGTCAACTTTGACTCCATAGAAATGCTTCTAGATTCAAAAATGCACAGTTAGGCCAGCCACTCCTCTGATTTCTGCAATTTTGGCTGAAAGGGTCTTGAACTTTTAATTAACATTTATGAATATTATCATCATTATCATGTGATGCTCACAGTATAGCTCATGTTACTAATTAGTCATGTGCTTTAACAGTTTAGTTAATTGTTTTCATGATTGTATTTGTTGACATTTCTATGCATTTCTTCACATACATAAGTAAAATCATTAACTACACGCACACACACACACACACACACTAGTTAATGAGTTCTTTGAGTTCTCTTGTTTGTTTGTGTTAGTGACCATGGTTTTATGTATATTATTGCTTATTCAGAAATAATAAATTGTATTTTCCTATGCCAATGATTTATAATCAGAATTATAATCTTTTTTCGTAAGATGGATGATTGGTGAAAATGTAAACATTACTCCATCCTGTAATATAAGAAAGGAAAGGAGATGTATGATCAATGGATGAGGTGTGGGATATATTAAAGGTCATTCACATTCCCCATGACCTCAGAAACATGTTCATTTGAAGGGACTAACAATCTTAAATCATTACAACCTTTTTTTGAGGTCATCGTGAATGTGAACAGAGTTTCAGAAGGTAGATGAAATAATGGAAGTGGATAAACTTTCTTTACCTTAATCAAACCTGGAAGACTAAACCAGAAAACCTTTTGAGGTATGATATCAGTTCCAGATCTTTCGAATTTGAATTTGAGTATGATAGCTCCAACGATGAAGTAAGTAACGAAACAAGCAATAGCACTGTAAATTAGTGATTGATGTATGGATAGATACGTTTAAATAATGAATAATGAATGCACTACAAGTATTCTCTGTGGGGTAGTGAATGATGGATGGATAGATAGATGGACGGATGGATGGATGGATGGATGGATGGATGGATGGATGGATGGATGGATGGGTGGATGGATAGATGGACGAATGAATGAATAGATGTTCTACAGACATGGGGCTTTTGATATATGCATTGTTGATTTCATTGGTGGAAGGACTGGGTAGATAGTTTAATGGATGATCTAACAGAAAGATGTACATACATAATTGGGATAAACATATCATATTTTTTACAATAATATTATCCCAATTCCAATGCCTCCAACAATATTTCCTGTATTTTCTACATCTGTTGGTGATGGTATTCCTCCAGGTCCACATTCCCCTGGGCAAGCACAGATAGTATAAAGGTCAAAGACATATAGCAAAGTAGTATCTGCATCTCCTTTTGTTTCTATACGAGCCTCATATGCATGTTTGTCACAATGGAGGTTAACCTCTGAATGTCTGTAGAGAGAATTAAAGTGTAATATTGATACACTGATGAGACAATATATATAATTCTGTGATAGATAGGCTTGTATATCACAATCTATCTGCAGGCTGTGTAGTAATAAATTTTATGCTAACATGGTACTTATTTGTTAGTACTAATTTGTTGTGTGTATACCTTTCTTCAGTACCTCCACCATACAATATTTGGTATCCATCAGTGTTTTGTATTACCGCTTTGTCTTCAGTTCCTAGGACATATGTGAATTCTCCATTACTTTGACAGACCTAGAGGTAAAGGTAGTGGTCATTCATGTTTCACCATGACCTCACAAAAATGCTCATAATTTTACTATGGAATGACCAACAATCTTTTTACCGACGTCATAAAATTATCTTTCCTGTTCTTTTTTGTGTATGTCAAATTTCAATCCATTACTTCACTATTGAGTTACAGTATAATCATGTATTATGATATTAAACTATACACTATAGTACATATAAGTTATTGAGTTATAGTATAATCATGTATTAACCTTATGATATTAAACTATACACTATAGTACATATAAGTTATTGAGTTATAGTATAATCATGTATTAACCTTATGATATTAAACTATACACTATAGTACATACAAGTTATTGAGTTACAGTATAATCATGTATTAACCTTATGATATTAAACTATACACTATAATACATATAAGTTATTGAATTACAGTATAATCATGTATTAACCTTATGACATTAAACTATACACTATAGTACATATAAGTTATTGAGTTACAGTATAATCATGTATTAACCTTATGATATTAAACTATACACTATAGTACATATAAGTTATTGAGTTACAGTATAATCATGTATTAACCTTATGATATTAAACTATACACTATAGTACATATAAGTTATTGAGTTACAGTATAATCATGTATTAACCTTATGATATTAAACTATACACTATAGTACATATAAGTTATTGAATTACAGTATAATCATGTATTAACCTTATGACATTAAACTATACACTATAGTACATATAAGTTATTGAGTTACAGTATAATCATGTATTAACCTTATGATATTAAACTATACACTATAGTACATATAAGTTATTGAGTTATAGTATAATCATGTATTATGATATTAAACTATACACTATAGTACATATAAGTTATTGAGTTATAGTATAATCATGTATTAACCTTATGATATTAAACTATACACTATAGTACATATAAGTTATTGAGTTACAGTATAATCATGTATTAACCTTATGATATTAAACTATACACTATAGTACATACAAGTTATTGAGTTACAGTATAATCATGTATTAACCTTATGATATTAAACTATACACTATAGTACATATAAGTTATTGAATTACAGTATAATCATGTATTAACCTTATGACATTAAACTATACACTATAGTACATATAAGTTATTGAGTTACAGTATAATCATGTATTAACCTTATGATATTAAACTATACACTATAGTACATATAAGTTATTGAGTTACAGTATAATCATGTATTAACCTTATGATATTAAACTATACACTATAGTACATATAAGTTATTGAGTTACAGTATAATCATGTATTAACCTTATGATATTAAACTATACACTATAGTACATATAAGTTATTGAATTACAGTATAATCATGTATTAACCTTATGACATTAAACTATACACTATAGTACATATAAGTTATTGAGTTACAGTATAATCATGTATTAACCTTATGATATTAAACTATACACTATAGTACATATAAGTTATTGAGTTATAGTATAATCATGTATTAACCTTATGATATTAAACTATACACTATAGTACATATAAGTTATTGAGTTACAGTATAATCATGTATATAATATATTACATATATAAAGTTGTGTTATTATGATAGTACAATGCTTTAAAGATTATGTATATGCTTATAGTCTTAATGTTATAGATATTCATTACCATGTTGTAATATATAATAGAGTAATTTTATTGAGCCTTAATAACACGGTAGAGTTTTTTTAATTATCAATAACAATAATAAAATTATTATTAATAAAAACTGAACGTTTCGACCCGAAGGTCTTCTTCAGCAGTATACAAAAAACAAAACCAAATAGCCTATTTATATAGTCTTATTTAACCACTTATAATGAATGTTATTTGGTTGCAATGTTATAAATATATTTAATGTGATGCATATAATTATAAGTGTGTTGACTGGTAAAATGCCAAGACACTGTTGTTATGTATTTTGTAGAAAAGTTATCATTCCATTACGTTTTTATATAGAAACATTGCTGTTCAAGAAAAGCACATATGTTTGCATTTTGCATTCATGGTTTGTATATACACTTCAACATTAATTTTATATGTGCTTTTATAGTGTGATGGTGACATCATCCCTTTGATGTGGTGAGTTCTATATATTGTATATAGACCCTCCATGTGCACACTATGCAGGAGATGTCACCATCATACAATATATTGTATATAGAATGCTAATAGGTCCTATATACTGCATATAGGACCCTCGTTTTGTGTCCTCGGATGTGATATAGCCTTCACAGGCTCGGGCTACATCACATCCTCGAACACAAATGCAGGTCCTATATTTTGTATATAGGACCTATTAGCATACTATATATATTACATATATCTATTTTGATACTTACTACTGTATTAGCCTCTTTACTGCATGTATTATCAATTTCGAATGGATAACATGGATTGTAATAATAATCGTATTCTTTGTAAGTATATTTGAATCTGAAATAAAAGATATGTTAGTAAAGAGGGGTTCTGTTATGCATTGATACAAAAAAAAATCTGTATGCTGACTATATAATTATGTAGCCTCTCATGCCAGACCCTTACCACGAGAAAGGGTCTGGTTTGCATGCTATACATCAGTTTGTTCCTGGTGCATGAAAAGCTGCATCCCAATCAGATTGCGCACATCATATAGTAGGTCATTATCTACATACCTATTTCTTTTTTAAAAAAGGAACCGGGAGCAGTGACTGATAGAGTAGCATTGGATAAGGGCTACAAGTCTTTGCAAATCATTTTGTGTCCGAGGATGTGATATAGCCTGAGCCTGCGAGGGCTATATCACATCCGAGGACGCAAAATGCTTTTTCCACACAGACTAAGACGTATTTGTAATATTACCCACCGAATATGGAAATAGCCTGTGTTATTGCATTTCTGGTATCATGTGTAACTACTACATGGCTTCCTCGGACAAACTGATGTAGGGGCATGCACCAGACCCTTTCTCGTGGTATGGGTCTAGCACACAAGACTATAATAATTATGTTACTATTATGTAAGCCTGAGTGTCTTATCAATATTTTGTGAAAACATTCTTTTTTTTCCCACTATTATATATAACAACAGTGAAATGTACTATGTGTATCGTATTTCATGTGTTGTCATAGCTGCTATATAGATAAGAAGGCTAGCCCTGACTTGCTAATTCTGTAATGTATATATGTTAGTAAATTATATATATATATATATATATATAATTGCACATAAAATTCAACTATCAGATATATATATATACTAAATTATAAGTGCATTTTCAAAGAGTAAAAATTATGCCACCATGTACACTTTGATGATTGAGTAGACATTTAAACTAGTACATCTAGATGATATAATTACCATAACAATTTTTTTTTAAAAGACGATATTTACTTACTTTGGTGTCCCGTCGTTGTTTGCAATCGCTGTAAGGTTGATTACACCATGATCTGTTTCGCATATGCAGTTTGGGTCTCCTTCAGGTGGGGTGCAGGTTTGAGGAGACTGTGCTTCAGCAGGTATCAAGACAATTAGAAAGATCCAAAGTACAGAAAACAAGTGATATCGGTTCTGTACTTGTATTTGAATCATAGTTGGTCTGTCTAGCTGCATGCAAAAGAGGCGAGCCACTCCCCTATCAACGCCCCGGCGCGGCGGTACCGCAGTACCCGCGGTTTCTGGGGATTGTTACGTGTTACCACGTGGTTCCGGTGTGTGTGCCTCTGAAGAAGATGGAGTTGATCTGTAGCTATGGTGATCCTGACCTGTTGAAGGTTGTGGCTGTGAAAGAGATGTTGGAAGTTAAAGATCCGGCTTTGAGAGTAGCTATAATGAAAGATCTAGCACTAGATCTTCCAACAGGACGTAGATTCACTTCGGCTAATCAGATTTGCTGGTAATGGAATAAGTGTCTTTGTCCTTTCTTGTGATTCCTGTTTCTTTCTTATAGTTACATAATCAAGCGATCACGTGATCATGGCAGTGCAATGATTGGAGATACGCCTGAAGAGCAGGCACTTGTAGATTACTGGATGGAATGGGAGGCAGTCTCACTGAAGGTTCGTATATATAAAATCATAATATTCAACTTGTAAGCCGATAATATCTTTATTTTATTTTTAGCCTGCGGTTAAGGAATCTTTTTTAGCTAATGAGCCATCAGAACAGCTGCTAGTAGCCCTAAGTCAATTGGACGCTCATCTTGGTATGGGGAGAAAAGGAATTGTATCTTGTGACAAAGTATGTGTTAGTATTATTAAATATAAATTATAAATTGCTAGATTATATATTGTATCATCACTTCATTACTCCTTTAAGGAGGCAGTGTGGCGTAGTGGTTAGAACTTGAACCTCTTGATCGAAAGGTCAATGGTTGGAGTTCTGCTATGGTCATGCTGTTTCTCTGAAAAGAGAGTGTCTTGTTTTTCTGTGAACTTCATTATTCAATCACTTACTCGTCTGAATATTAATTCCTCTGTTAGGATTTGATATCGTTTGCTGATATTCTTGTCTGGGCTACTTTGTTTCTTCCTCTCAGTCTGGAGTCGAGTATTTCCTCTCGTAAGATGCACACTGTCTATCACACTGTATGTACATATATACATGTTGATATGTGTAAATAGAGACACTGATTGTAATGTGATGGACAGACAAGATGAAGATGGATATGATACTATTATCATAGCTATTTACATGTCATATTCCTTTTCTGTCAGGTCTACATCATGCATATCGAAGAGTATCTAATTGGTTTCGCGAAATGTCAAGAGTTCCTAAACTGAACTCAGCAGTCTGGATTGCATCAGATGATCGTGGCTATGAATCATATTACAACTTCATGAAAGGAGTAAAGAAACAGGTCTGTATGTAACATGTTACCATGGTAAAGACAATCTGTATGTTGTGGGTCATCAATATTAGCACCTGTTTTTGGACCCTATAAATTGAAGTAATAATATAAGACTGACTATGTGTATCATATTTATAGTTATATATTATATTTATTCAAGGATGAGAGTGGAAGTGCAAGCAAGCGTGTTCAACCATATAAAAAGGGGAAAGAGAGAAATGACTTGAAAGTTTCAACTTCTACTGAGAACAGCCATGAAGAACATAGCACTCCGGTTATTATTATGTATTGTATTAGATATTCTATCTCATCCTGATTCCCATACTCATCCTCATTCTCATGCCTTGTATTATATTAGATATTCTTTCTCATCCTCATTCTCATACCTTGTATTATACTAGATATTCATACTCATCCTCATTCCCATACTCATCCTCATTCGCATACCTTGTTCTCATTTCTGTTCAGACGTCTGAGACATCTGCTGAGACAGTCTCACAAACTGAATTAGACATGGCAGCTGCTTTGTGGATGGAAGGACCATCGGATGTACCCAAACCACGTATTCTGAACCACCCAATGTAATTTATCCTCACCTGTGTAGGGAGAGATAAGCGTTATTAAATATTATAGTAACTATAGTGTTGATTTAGTTATCTAAAACCTCTTTTAGTAAGGTATTGTGACTTTTAGTTAACTAAACTATAACTAAATTACAAGTCTATTGTAATAACTAAACCCTTAGCCAATGATGGACACTTTTACATACTAAATCTCTTATAGTATTCCTCATATTTACATGTATATAGTCACACTATAACTATAACACCCGAAGAAGGCCTCATTTCTTTGTTGTGAGACACTAATCCAGTCAACGAAATATAACTAGAAGTGTCATTATACTTAAACATTTTTATTTGATAGTCACATCATCTTTTTTCGTTATACTTCATTTTTTTTTCAGTCTTCCTATTTCGGGCGAGAAGAATATTCTTATCACAAGTGCTCTGCCTTATGTAAATAATGTTCCGCATTTGGGAAATATTATTGGATGTGTGTTGAGTGCCGATGTGTTTGCAAGGTACATGTACATGCAAATCTACAGTACATACATGTTATAGTCATATACATGTGTTTATATGTGTACTGTTTAATATGTATACATACATGTACATGTATATACATGTACATGTATATACATGTACATACTTATAATATAATACTATATATAATTATGCATATACATGTACATACATGTGTATACTATATGTATGATTATACTTGTGATTTTACCATCCATCATATTTCATCGATCTATTTATTAATTCGGTCATCTATCTATCCACTTCAGATACTGTCGACTATGTAACTATAATACACTATATGTTTGTGGTACTGATGAGTATGGTACTGCTACCGAAACAAAGGCTTTAGAAGAAGGAATCACTCCACAAGAGATCTGTAAAAAATATTACGAAATTCATGATAATATTTACAAATGGTTTAACATCAAATTTGATATATTTGGTCGTACCAGTACAACAGAACAAACCAAGTTAGTTACACTTATAATTATGCATATACATGTACCTCTCTGTCATGTATTGTCTATCTATCTATCTATCTATCTGTCTATCTATCTGTCTATCTATCTATCTATCTATCTATCTGTCTATCTATCTGTCTATCTATCTGTCTATCTATCTATCTATCTGTCTATCTATCTGTCTATCTGTCTATCTATCTATCTATCTATCTATCTATCTGTCTATCTATCTATCTATCTATCTATCTATCTATCTGTCTATCTATCTGTCTATCTATCTGTCTATCTCTATCTATCTATCTATCTATCTATCTATCTGTCTATCTATCTATCTATCTATCTATCTATCTATCTATCTATCTGTCTATCTATCTGTCTATCTATCTGTCTATCTATCTATCTATCTATCTATCTATCTATCTATCTGTCTTTGTAGGATTTCACAGGATATTTTCTGGCGTTTATATGATCGTCAATTAATTTTTAAAGACTCTGTAGATCAGTTATTATGTACAAGATGTGACAGGTATAACTATATCAATATGTATATCAGTATGTACATGTATATTAGGTATATATATACATGTATGTACATGTATATTAGGTATATATATACATGTATGTACATGTATATTAGGTATATATATACATGTATGTACATGTATATACATGTACATGTATGTGTGTGTACATGTATGTATTAACATACCTATATTCTCAACAGGTTTTTAGCTGATCGTTTTGTTGAAGGAATTTGCCCATTCTGCTCGTATCAGGTATTAATTATTAATTGGTGTGGCTAGTAATTATCTAATCATTCCAGGATGCTCGTGGTGACCAATGTGATAAATGTGGTCGTCTCATTAACGCAACTGAGTTGAAGGTTAATAAACACCATCATTTATAAACAACGAAGTGTATAATTTGTAAACAATGTAATATATCACTTGTAAACAGTGTATTGTATAATTTGTAAACAATGTATTATTGTACTATTGTATAGTCTCCTAGATGTAAAGTGTGTTCGGATGAACCTGTAATGAAATCATCAAATCACCTTTTTCTTGATCTCACTAAGGTATTGTCTGTTCGAAGATTATATCATTTATAGTACATTCATCAGTCTGTTAGTATCTTGGCGTTTTTCTCATTTTAGTTAGAACCTAAAGTCTCTGAATGGTTTCAAGAATCGTCCAAAGCAGGTGTCTATATTAAAGACATTTAAATATCGATGGGTGATTACCTTTGTCTAAATACAGGTGTCTGGTCTAGTAATGCTCAAATGATCACGTCGTCATGGATACGAGATGGGCTGAAACCTCGTTGTATTTCTAGAGATCTGAAATGGGGGACTCCAGTACCTCTAGATGGATATACCGACAAGGTTTTCTATGTTTGGTTTGATGCCCCTATTGGGTTAGTGGTATGAGGAATGGGACTGTGTGAAGTGGAATGAGATTGTGACTTTGTGTTCTGCTGTAGGTATCTGTCTATCACTGCATGTTACACAGACCAGTGGGAGAAATGGTGGAAAAATCCAAAAGAGGTTTGTACGTACAAGTACATGTATGTTAATTTATATTGTAGGTTTAAAATTTCATTGCAAAATGAATCGTTTCAGATTGAGCCAAAAATGTTTCTAGAGTTAGATAATGATGTCCTTATTATGTTTACAAAGTGGTTTTGATCAATAATATTATCTGTTAGAACCGTGACCATTTTAGTATTCTCTCGAAATTCTAATTTTACCCTGAACTATAGCCTTGGTACTGATTTTTTCATTGCAAAATCAATCGTTTTAGATTGAGTCGAAAATGTTTCTAGAGTTAGATAATGATGTCCTTATTATGTTTACAAAGTGGTTTTGATCAATAATATTTTCTGTTAGAACTGTGAGCATTTTAGTATTCTCTCGAAATTCGAATTTTACCCTGAACTATAGCCTTGGTACACATACATACATGTACATTATGGATATATAATATATGTTATATATAGTAATTATTATAATTTTTATATAATTTTTATATAATTTTTATTAGGTCGATCTATATCAATTTATGGCTAAAGACAATGTCCCATTTCACACTGTTGTGTTTCCATGTACACTCATAGGAGCAGAAGATAACTATACACTCCTAAATCACATCAGCTCAACTGGTAATTAGGTCACATGACATACTTTTCGTTTCAGGAAGTTTTAAGATTCCCTTGTCAATAAAATTATATGTACATGCAATAATAAGGTGTCCTGTAATATCAACATGCCTCTATCTATCTATCTATCTATGTATTTATACATAATGCTATTTATCTACTCAATATAGAATATTTAAATTATGAAGATGGTAAATTTTCTAAGAGTCGACAGGTTGGAGTGTTTGGAAACGATGCTCAAGACACAATGATACCTGCCGATATATACCGGTTTTACCTGTTATATATACGACCTGAGTCTCAAGACTCTGCTTTCAGTTGGGCTGATTTTGTGATGAAGAATAATTCTGAACTTTTGAATAACTTGGGAAATTTTATTAATAGGTAAGAGTCATGTGATTTTTGAGCTGTCATGTGATGATCATGTAACGTTACAATTGTTACTAATGTGTTTTCATGAAACCTCATTTAGTTGTTATTGACGGATATTTTTTATGATACAGTAAGTCACATGACAGTCATGTGTTTTTTATATGCAGGAGTCTGGCATTTATCAAAAATAATTTCAAGTCGAGAATTCCTCAGATACAACTCTCAACAGATGAAGTAACGCTAATAGCTAGGATAACGAAGGAATTACTCGCTTATAAATCCTGTTTGGAGAAAGAAAAGATAAGAGATGGACTGAAGCACATACTTTCAATCTCCCGACTTGGGAATGGGTACATGCAGACTCATAAGCCGTGGGTATTAGTGAAAGGATCTGAAGAGGACAGGTAATGTCTCCCTGTATCTCTAAAATATCTTTGTCTGTCTATACTAAAATTTGAAACCAAATGTATTTATGAATGTGTATCTTTCTATGTATCTGTTAGGATGAAGGCTGGCTCAGTACTCAATCTTTGTGCAAATACATCCTGTTTATTATCTGTGATACTTCAACCATACATGCCAACAGTCAGTATAGAGATACAGGAACAACTACAAGTGAGTTAACAAAAACAATAAACAAAAACAAAAACAATAATAATAACAACAACTACAAGTGAGTTAACAAAAACAATAAACAATAACAATAACAACTACAAGGGAGCTAACAAAAACAATAAACAAAAACAATAACAATAATAATAACAACAACTACAAGTGAGTTAACAAAAACAAACAAAAACAATAACAATAATAATAACAACAACAACTACGAGTTAACAAAAACAATAAACAAAAACAATAACAATAACAACTACAAGGGAGCTAACAAAAACAATAAACAAAAACAATAACAATAATAATAACAACAACTACAAGTGAGTTAACAAAAACAAACAAAAACAATAACAATAATAACAACAACAACTACGAGTTAACAAAAACAATAAACAATAACAATAACAACTACAAGGGAGCTAACAAAAACAATAAACAATAACAATAATAACAACTACAAGGGAGTTAACAATAAACAATAACAATAATAATGACAACAACAGTAATAATAATAAACAATAATAATATTAATAACAATAATAATAATAACAAACAATAACATTTATTATATTGTCATGCTATTCAGGCACCACAAGAATGTAATGTAATACTGGATCATTTTGTACCTTACCTTCAACCTGGACACTTGATTGGAGAGGTAGATAGATGCATTTACACACACACACTCACACACACACACACTCACACTCACACACACACACACACACACACACTCACACTCACACACACACACTCACACTCACACACACACACAGCTTACGTATATTATTATTTTCAGCCATACCCATTGTTCACTAAAATTGATGATTCATTTGCCGATGATCTAAAGAAACGTTTTTGTGGAATTCAAAAGGTTATTATAATTATGCATTCGTCATTAGACATAAATTAATACATCTGGTTGCTAGGATACAAATCAAAAAGGAGGAGCTATTTCTAAGAGTCCGACAGCAGCTCTTAGTGAGGAGAGAAAGATTGAGTTAGAGGCCGAACTTCAGCGACAGGTAAATAGTAATTATGTATGTAGGACAGAGCTGGACAAGAGAAACCTCAACCTGAGTGACCTCGCCAGATCTGGTATATATGATATTCATTATTAGATCGAGGTGGTTCGTACTATCAAAGCTAACAGTTCAGCCTCCAAAGAAGATGTTGATAGTGAGGTTAAAAAGCTTTTGGATATTAAAGTTGAGTTGGGAATGGATACCAGAGGAAAGTCAAAGTACAAGAAACAAAAATGAATTATTGGACGTTGTCATGGTCACTAATGAATTGTTACTATTTAATTAGAATATTTGTTGTTTATAGCTAGGAGTAAATTTATAGTTTTGTTTGTTTTAATAAACAGGTTTATAATTCTCATAGAAGTACTGAAATATCCACTTAGTCTTATACTGCCCATTGGAGCATGTATATATACATGCATAGTACAAGAATGAGACTTGTATATAGTAGAATGGGGTTCAGACTGAGACTACTTGTATTGTAGTTCAAGAATGTATTAGTAGAATCTGAGACTTTATAGTTTTTATACGTAGTACAAGAATGAGACTTGTATTAATAGAATGGGGTTGAGACTGAGACTATTTGTATGTAGTACAAGAATGAGACTTGTATTAATAGAATGGGGTTGAGACTGAGACTATTTGTATGTAGTACAAGAATGAGACTTGTATTAGTAGAACGGGATTGAGACCAAGACTATTTGTACATAGTACAAATAGTCTCAGTGAATGTGGAATAGTTCAATCGCAGTATATTAATTAAAACATACATGTACATGTAAATGATGTAATTAACAAAATTGAAAGTATAAATATTAATTAACTCTATATTATAAATACAGTTCATTACTTGTCCAAAATACCATTTCTAATATTGTAATCCGTGAAAAATGTTTTACAAGCCTCGTAGCTTGTAATCATTATAGCACATGCTGGGATTATTTTTGCACATCTGGGTACTATGCCAACAAATAGTCCACTTAACCCGTGAGACTGTACCACATTCCTCATAACATTTACAAGTGAGCCAGCTCCAAGTCCCACTCTCCGTTTTTCACCAAGTTCTACTTGCATATGAGTTTTAGCCACATCAAGAGGTGTGGTGATGGCTGCTGCAATCCCTCCTGAAGCACTACCAGCTATAAATGGGATTAAAGAATGATAGACTGGACTGAGAGTCTGAGTGAGCTGAACTTTAAAATCCTCATATCCAATCCAAAATAAAATAGAAAAAGGTACGTCTCTAAAAAGCATTGGAGACAACCCGCGCCAGAGACTTAAAACTCCATTTTGTGCAACAGCTGATCTGATTACTGATACAAGTTCTGTATACCGGTAATCTTTTCTTGATTGCAGTTTTGTTCTAATCAATTCAATGGGACATATTGCTGTAACAGCCAATGTACGTCCTATCACACCAGCAAGCATAGGTGCCTTAATGTTGCGTTCTCCTGGTACAAAGCCAAATGTCATTTTCAATTGGTCATATACTGTATAGTATATAACAGTCGCAGGAATAGCCATCAACAAGGTTGGAGATAACCCATTCCACCACGATCTTATTCCTTCCTGTTGTGCTAGTTTAAAAAAAGCATCCATGGTACCTGAGAATCTAGGTACTCGAATGTTTGTGTGATCAATATGATGTATTTGTGCATTAAGTTCTGGAATGGTACATATACACACACCATCCAATGCTGTCCGACAATCCATTATATAACATGGTTTAACTACTGGAGATTGTTGTGCCTGGAGCCTAATCTTTACAACATCAAATGGTGTTGTTAATACAGATGTCAGTAAAGCTCCGGAACACGATGAAATTACCTGCTGAAGTGGAGTAACAGTTGGAATGGCAGTTTTTGAAGACATGATTTGGGTATTTTAATCACGTGACCTAATTAAAGAATAGACTCTCTATGATTACATATTATTAGTAGACGTATTATATATATATACTCACCATGTACTCTAACAACATAACATGATGAAACACGTTTTATTAATGGGCGTGGCCCATTAATTACATATACTTATCTTGGACTGGAAATACAACTTAAAATAGTTTCTTTGGTATATTTCTGAGACTCTGAGTTGTATTACTGTGCAAATGCTGTATTGAAGTAATGTTAGCAAGACAATATCGTATAGAAAAAAGTTTGTAAAAAGATGGCGCGTGAGCGCATGCGCGATGTGGGTGGGGCTACATAATTTGCCCGCCCACTTGCGCAATGAGCAGATGACAATCACATGACTATGTGATGTGATGTCATGTCTCATGTTTATTAGCCATATTAGTGTCAGAAATCAGAAGTTGTATATATAGTTCTAGTTTCCTCTGTTGCAATAGTACCACTCGAGATGTCTGGATTAGAAAGTATCCTTCTACTACATAGTCATAATGTATATATGTGTGTACTACTTAGTAGTGTGTGATATCACACACATAGTACAGTCTTGTCTGTTGTAGTTATATATATATAAATATATATATATATATATATATATATACTTATGTGTTATATATATATATACATACTTGTGTAATTATCGTCGTATTCAAAAGGCTATATATAGTTTGATAATGGTGATTACTTTTAGTTATAGTATGCCTGGTTTATCAAACATGGTTATAGTTTGATTAACTGAGGTAATATTAGGCTTACTAAAAGGGTTTTACTTAACTAAAAGTTGCCATTGTTGGCCAATAGTTATAGTTATTACAATAGACTTGTAATTTAGTTATAGTTTACTTAACTAAAACTGATTTAGTTACTAAATACATATTGTATTAGTATATATAATTAAACACATCATCTTTAACTTGTAATTAGAACAGTTATTTAATTTGAAGTTTGCTGCTAAGCAGATGGCCCGAAGTGCCACTAAATGTGAGAAAGAGGAGAAAGTGGAGAAAACAAAATTGAAAAAGGTTAGTATTTAGTATTTACGACTTTACGTTAATCCTTCCATCATAATTATATATTCAACCTCATCTATCATATATATTCATCTACTGATATCATCTATGCTTTTGTGTATTCACTATTGTTGTCTTTCATTCGTTTTTACATATATTTATCTATTTGTTCATTCATCTATCTATCCATTCCTTCATTTATCTATTTATCCATTCCTTCATCTATCTATCTATCCATTCCTTCATCTATCTATCTATTGCTTCATCTATTTATCCATTCCTTCATATATCTATCTATCCATTCCTTCATATATCTATTTATCCTATCTATCTATCTATCCATTCCTTCATATATCTATCTATTCCTTCATCTATCTATCTATCTATCCATCCATTCCTTCATATATCTATCTATTCCTTCATCTATCTATCTATCTATCCATTCCTTCATATATCTATCTATTCCTTCATCTATCTATCTATCTATCCATTCCTTTGTTTATCCATTCATCTATCTATTATTTTTACTTTTCTTTATAAATTCCATAGGCTCTACAGAAAGGTAACGTTGAAGGAGCTCGAATTCATGCTGAAAATGCAATAAGACAAAAAAATCAAGCTTTGAACTTTATGAAAATGAGCTCCAGAGTCGATGCTGTATCCAGTAGAGTTCAAACTGCTGTACAAATGAGAAATGTATGTTCCACTTCGTAGCATTATGCCATGTTTACTCCTTGTACCTCTGTTACCTAGGTAACCAAATCTATGGCTGGTGTAGTTAGATCAATGGATTCTGCTTTGAAGTCTATGAACTTGGAAAAGGTATATACTATATAGACATATGTATAAATAGATATAATAATGTAATTATATATTTCATCTAGGTGACACATATAATGGACCAATTTGAGAGACAATTTGAGCATTTGGATGTACAGACACAGACAATGGATGAGGCTATGAGTGGAGTCACTACTCTCAATACTCCTGAGGTAGCTCTGTGTAACAGCTTGAATTATGATATATAATATAGATTATAATTAACTGTACATGGCTTGTGTTTCTAATTTTGACGAATACTTTTCTTCAATTGCTCCACTTGTTACAGGATCAAGTGATAGGACTTATGCAACAAGCATCAGATGAGGCTGGGTGAGTTAGCATGATAGTCACAAGAAAGTCACATGACTACATGTATATACAGTAATTAGAACAATAATCATATTTTATAATGTAATATATTTCCTCAGGCTGGAACTTGACTTAGAGTTACCTAACAATCCAACTACATTGAGATCTACGACTACTGAGCAGGTGATTATGTAATATATATATTATAGTATGCTAACAGGTCCTATATACAAAATATAGGACCTGAGTTTTGTGTCCGAGGATGTGATATAGCCTGAGCCTGCGAGGGCTATATCACATCTGAGGAGACAAAACAAGGGTCCTATATTTTGTATATAGGACCTGTTAGCGTACTATATACAATATATTGTATGATGGTGACATCTCCTGCATAGTGTGCACATGGAAGGTCTATAAACAATACATACAACTCACCATATCAAAGGGATGATGTCACCATCATACTATATATTGTATATATATATACTGGTTGAGGCAGTTCAATGTGTTCATCCTCTCAATACAAATTGCTACAGTTTCTAGTCCATTCATCCATCTATCTATCTATTCTCCCGTCAATCAATTCATGTATCTATCTATTCTCCTGTCTATCCATTCATCTATCTATCTATCTATCTATCTATCTATTCTCCTGTCAATCCATTCATGTATCTATCTATCTATTCTTCTATCTATCCATTCATGTATCTATCTATCTATTCTTCTATCTATCCATTCATCTATCTATCTATCTATTCTCATGTCTATCCATTCATGTATCTATCTATCTATTCTTCTATCTATCCATTCATGTATCTATCTATCTATTCTCATGTCTATCCATTCATGTATCTATCTATCTATTCTTCTATCTATCCATTCATGTATCTATCTATCTATTCTTCTATCTATCCATTCATCTATCTATCTATCTATCTATCTATTCTCCTGTCAATCCATTCATGTATCTATCTATCTTTACCCAGGATGACTTGACAGCCAGACTTGCTCAATTAAGGAACTCTTAAGTTACTATGAAAAGCTAAAGGAAGGATATATATCTAATACATAACATTTTCACTGCATTGTATCCGTGCAGTCATTTCAATTCTCAATGTAATGTCCTGTAGTGTGTAAATAATATTTTTAACTCGCATATATGACATGTGTATTCGTTAGTTATATAGATAACCTGTTATATATACTGGTTTGTCTAGTATATTTCATATCTTTACTTATACTATTTGTATTCCATTGTATTATTAGTCTTATAATCTGTGACAGGCTAAAGTTTCCCAAAGCTTATATACTACATCTAACACTTCCATGTATCACACAAGACTATATAAATATTACGTTATTTCGTCATGTCATTTCATATAACGAAACTACTTGTTGATGGTCGTATGATGTTTGTTACTATAAATAAGTATATGTATTGGCTTTGCGATACCTTAATAAGTTACATGTTACATGTAGGAATCACCTTTTTAAGTCAAGGTTAGTATACCGATCACCTTTTCAATTGAGTCATCATGATATCCCCCTTCTAGATTTTAGGCCAAATGTTTTTCACCATGCAGCAACATCTCGGCTACAAGCCTTCTGAGACCCCAGAGGCAACGTCAAAGTTAAATACAAGCCTTCTGAGACTCCCAGACTCCTGCTACCTCCCCTCGGGAGCATTGTTCTTCGCATGATCAATTCTTTCGCCTGCCTAACAATACATCTTCAATGAAACCAGTCCACATCATAAAATATACAATTATATGTAGCATTATGTATTAGTGTGATCTATTGATAGCCAAGACCAAAAAGCTTGGAAAAAAAACATGGAAGAAAAATTCCATGAAAAAAAATTGTTGTATTTTTTATAGTGAAAAAAGGTTGAAGCTACAGATATTTTTTTATACATAAATATAATTTTTATGTAATATTACATAACCAAAAATAAAGTTATTGAATACACAATTTAAATGAAAAGAAGATGATTGTCTCGGATCATAAATTATAGTTTTATTCAAATCTAATCATCGTCAGATTCTGAGTCACTTTTCCCTCCATGTGCTCCTTTCGTTGGGGGTTCCTCTTTCTGTACTGAGGTCTGCTTATTTGCTGCACCAGGATTCTCTGTGATTGGTCCCTGATAGTCTCGGGGTTTCTTGCTTCGTTCTTCCT